>PVKB01005991.1:0-77758 GCA_004027205.1 Ctenodactylus gundi
TGAGGCAGAGGCAGAAGCTGAGGCAGAGAGGCTGAGGCTGAGACAGACGCGGAGGGAGCGGGGCTGAGGCAGAGGCAGAGAGGCAGAGGCAGAGGCTCAGGCAAAAGCTGAGCAGAGGCAGAGAGGCTGAAGCTCAGACAAATGCTGAGGCAGAGGGAGAGAGGCTGAGGCTGAGACAGAGAGGCTGAGTCTTAGACAGACGCTGAGGTAGAGGGACGCTGAGGCAGATGCAGAGGCAGAGAGGCTGAGGCAGAGAAGCAGAGCCTCAGGCAACGGCTGAGGCAGAGGCAGAGGCTCAGGCAACGGCTGAGGCAGAGGCAGAGGAAGAGAGGCTGAGAAGCAAAGGCAGACATAGAGGCAGAGGCTGAGGCAGACCGGTTGAGGCTGAGGCAGACGCTGAGGCAGAGGCAGAGGCAGAAGCTGAGGCAGAGCCAGAGGGTTTAAGCAGAGAGGCTGAGGTGCAGAGGGAGAGGGGCAGAGTCTGAGGCAGAGATGCTGAGGCTGAGACACATGCTGAGGCAGAGGGAGAGAGGCTGAGGCAGAGAGGCAGAGGCAGAGGCTCATGCAGAGAGGCAGAGGCAGAGGCTCAGGCAGAGAGGCTGAGGCAGAGGCAGAGAGGCTGAGGCAGAGTGAGAGAAGCAGAGGGTGAGGCAGAGAGGTTGAGGCGCAGTCTGCCTCGGCCTCTTGGCCTCTGCCTCAGCCTCTCCCTGAGCCTGAGCCTCAGCCTCTGCCTCTCTGCCTCAGCTTCTGCCTCTGTCTCAGCCTCTCTCCCTCTGCCACAGCGTCTGTCTCAGTCTCAGCCGGTCTGCTACAGCCTCTTCCTATGTGTGTCTGCGTGAGGCTGAGGCTGAGACAGACTCTGAGGGAGAGGGAGCGGGGCTGAGGCAGAGGCAGAGAGGCAGAGGCAGAAGCTGAGGCAGAGAGGCAGAGGCAGAGGCTGACACAGAGAGGCTGAGGCTGAGGCAGAGAGGCTGAGGCTGAGCAGATGCAGAGGCAGAAGCTGAGGCAGAGATGCTCAGGCAGAAGTTGAGGCAGAGATGCTGAGGCAGAGGGTTTAAGCAGAGAGGCTGAGGCAGAGGGAGAAGGGCAGAGGTTGAGGCAGAGAGGCTGAGGCTGAGACAGACGCTGAGGCAGAGGGAGAGAGGCTGAGGCAGAGAGGCAGAGGCAGAGGCAGAGAGGCTGAGGCAGAGAGGTTGAGGCGCAATCTACCTCAGCCTCTCGGCCTCTGCCTCAGCCTCAGCCTCTCCCTGAGCCTGAGCCTCAGCCTCTCTCCCTCTGCCTCAGCATCTGTCTCAGCCTCAAGCCGGTCTGCTGTAGCCTCTTCCTATGTGTGTCTGCCTGAGGCTGAGGCTGAGACAGATGCTGAGGGAGAGGGAGTGGAGCTGAGGCAGAGGCAGAGAGGCTGAAGCAGAGACAGAGAGGCAGAGGGAGAGAGGCTGACGCAGAGGTAGAGAGGCAGAGGCAGAGGCTGAGACAGAGAGGCTGAGGCTTAGACAGACGCTAAGGCAGAGGGGGAGAGGCTGAGGCTGAGACAGACGCTGAGGCAGAGGCAGAAGCTGAGGCAGAGAGGCTGAGGCAGATGCAGAGGCAGAGGCAGAGGGGTAGAGGTAGAGCCAATGAGGCAGAGAAGCAGAGGGAGACACCCAGAGGCAGAGAGGCCGAGGCTGAGGCAAAGAGGCTGAGGCAGAGGGAGAAGCTGAGGCAGAGGCAGAGGTTGAGGCTGAGACTGCGAGGCCGAGGCAGAGAGGCTGAGGCTGAGACAGACGCTGAGGGAGAGGGAACGGGGCTGAGGCAGTGGCTGAGGCAGAGGCAGAAGTTGAGGCAGAGGGGCTGAGGCAGAGATGCTGAGGCAGAGAGGTAGAGGCTGAGGCAGAGAGGCTGAGGCGCAGAGGCCGAGTCTTAGACGCTGAGGCAGAGGGAGAGAGGCTGAGGCAGAGGCAGAAGCTGAGGCAGAGAGGCTGAGGCAGAGGCAGAAGCTGAGGCAGAGAGGCTGAGGCAGAGGCAGACACACAGAGGCAGAGGCTGTGGCAGACCGGCTGAGACTGAGACAGACGCTGAGGCAGAGGGACAGAGGCTGAGACAGAATCAGAAGCTGAGGTAGAGAGCCTGAGGCTCAGGCAGAGGCTGAGGCAGAGGCCGAGTGGCCGAGGCAGAGAGGCTGAGGCTGAGACAGACGCTGTGGGAGAGGGAGCGGGGCTGAGGCAGAGGCAGAAGCTGAGGCTGAGGCAGAGAGGCTGAAGCTCAGACAAATGCTGAGGCAGAGGGAGAGAGGCTGAGGCAGAGAGGCAGAGAGAGAGGCTGAGACTGAGACAGACGCTGAGGCAGAGGCAGAGTCTGAGGCAGAGGCAGAGAGGCTGAGGCAGAGGCTGACACAGAGAGGCTGAGGCTTAGACAGACGCTGAGGCAGAGAGGCTGAGGCCAAGTCAGAGCCAGAGAGGCTGAGGCTGAGGCAGAGAGGCAGAAGCTGAGGCAGAGAGGCTGAGGAGCAGAGGCAGACACACAGAGGCAGAGGCTGAGACAGACGCTGAGGCAGAGGGAGAGAGGCTGAGTCTTAGACTCTGAGGCAGAGAGGCTGAGGCAGAGAGGTTGAGGCGCAGTCTGCCTCAGCCTCTCGGCCTCTGCCTCAGCCTCAGCCTCTGCCTGAGCCTGAGCCTCTCTCCCTCTGCCTCAGCGTCTTTCTCAGCCTCAGCCGGTCTGCTGCAGCCTCTTCCTATGTGTGTCTGCCTGAGGCTGAGGCTGAGACAGATGCTGAGGAAGAGGGAGTGGGGCTGAGGCAGAGGTAGAGAGGCAGAGGCAGAGAGGCTGAGGCAGAAGCTGAGGCCGAGAGGCTGAGGCCAAGTCACAGGCAGAGAGGCTGAGGTGGAGAGGCTGAGGCAGAGGTAGAGGCTGAGGCTCAGGCAGAGAGGCTGAGGCAGAGGCTGAGGCTCAGGCATAGGCTCAGGCAGAGGCCGAGTGGCCGAGGCAGAGAGGCTGAGGCTTAGACAGATGCTGAGGGAGAGGGAGCGGGGCTGAGGCAGAGGCAGAGATGCTGAGGCAGAGGTAGAGGCCAAGGCTCAGGCAGAGAGGCTGAGGCAGAGAGGCTGAGGCAGAGAGGCAGAGGCTGAGGCAGAGAGGCAGAGGCAGAGAGGCTGAGGCTGAGGCAGAGAGGCGGAGGAGCAGAGGCAGACACACAGAGGCAGAGGCTGAGGCAGACCCGCTGAGGCTGAGACAGACGCTGAGGCAGAGAGGCTGAGGCGCAGAGGCTGCGGCAGAGGGAGAGGGGTAGAGGCTGAGGCAGAGAGGCTGAGGCTGAGCCAGACGCTGATGCTGAGGGAGAGAGGCTGAGGCAGAGAGGCAGAGACAGAAGCTGAGGCCAAGTCAGAGGCAGAGAGGCAGAGGCAGAGATGCTGAGGCAGAGAGGCAGAGGCAGAGGCTCAGACAGAGAGGCTGAGGCTGAGGCAGAGAGGCTGAGGCAGAGAGGCTGAGGTTGAGGCACATGCAGAGGCAGAAGCTGAGGCACAGAGGCTGAGGCGCAGAGGCAGACACACAGATGCAGAGGCTGAGGCAGACCAGCTGAGGCTGAGACAGATGCTGAGACAGAGGGAGAGAGGCTGAGGCAGAGAGGCAGAGATAGAAGCTGAGGCCCAGTCAGAGGCAGAGGCAGAGAGGCTGAGGTAGAGAGGCTGAGGCAGAGGGAGAGAAGCAGAGGCAGAGGCAGAGAGGCTGTGTCTTAGACAGACTCTGAATCAGAGAGGCTGAGGCAGAGAGCCTGAGGCTGAGACAGATGCTGAGGTAGAGGCAGAGAGGCAGAGGCAGAAGCTGAGGCAGAGAGGCTGAGTCTTAGACGCTGAGGCAGAGGCAGAGAGGCTGAGGCAGAGAGGCAGAGAGGCTGAGGCCGAGAGGTTGAGGAGCAGTCTGCCTCTGCCTCAGCCTCTCTGCCTCAGACTCTGTCTAAGACTCCGCCTCTCTGCCTCAGTCTCTGCCTCTGCTTCTCTCCCTCTGCCTCAGCGTCACTGCCTCTGGCTCAGCCTTAGCCTCAGTCTCAGCCTCTCTGCCTGAGCCTCTGCCTCTGCCTCTGCCTCTCTACCTCAGCATCTCTGCCTCAGCCTCTTTCCCTCTGCCTCAGCGTCTGTCTCAGCCTCAGCCGGTCTGCTGAAGCCTCTTCCTATGTGTGTCTGCCTGAGGCTGAGGCTGAGACAGACGCTGAAGGAGAGGGAGTGGGTCTGAGGTAGAGGCAGAGAGGCTGAGGCAGAGGGAGACGTAGAGGCTGAGGCAGAGAGGCTGAGGCTGAGACACACGCTGAGGCAGAGAGGCTTAGGCAGAGGCAGAGGCTGAGGCAGAGGGAGAGAGGCTGAGGCAGAGGCAGACACACAGAGGCAGAGGCTGTGGCAGAGGCCGAGTGGCCGAGGCAGAGAGGCAGAGGCCGAGGCTGAGACAGAGAGGCTGAGGCTTAGACAGACGCTGAGGCAGAGGGAGAGAGGCTGAGACAGAGTCAGAAGCTGAGGCTGAGGCTCAGGCTAAGGCAGAGGCTGAGGCAGAGGCCGAGTGGCCAAGGCAGAGAGGCTAAGGCAGGGCAGAGAGGCTGAGGCTGAGGCAGATGCAGAGGCAGAAGCTGAGACAGAGAAGCTGAGGTAGAGGGAGATGCAGAGGCTGAGGCTGAGGCAGAGAGGCAGAGGCAGAGGCAGAGGCTCAGGCAAAGGCTGAGGCAGAGGCAGAGAGGCTGAGGCAGAGAGGCTGAGGCAGAGAGGCTGAGGAGCAGAGGCAGAGGCTGAGGCAGAGGCAGAGAGGCTGAGGTTTAAGCAGAGAGGGTGAGGCGCTGAGGCAGAGGGAGATGGGCAGAGGCTCAGGCAGAGTGGCTGAGGCTGAGGCAGAAGCTGAGGCAGAGAGGCTGAGGCTGAGACAGACACTGAGGCAGAGGGAGAGAGGCAGCGGCAGAGGCAGAAGCTGAGGCAGAGAGGCTGAGGCAGAGATGCTGAGGCCGAGAGGTAGAGTCTTAGACGCTGTGGCAGAGGGAGCGAGGCTGAGTCAGAGAGGCTGAAGCAGAGGGAGAGAGGCTGAGGCAGAAAGGCAGAGGCAGAAAGGCAGAGAGGCAGAGGCTGAGGCAGAAATGCAGAGGCAGAAAGGCAGAGAGGCTGAGGCTGAGGTAGAGGCAGAGGCAGAAGCTGAGGCAGAGCGGCTGAGGCACAGGCTGAGGCAGACAGGCTTAGACAGACGCTGAGGCAGAGGGAGAGAAGTGGAGGAAGAGGCAGAAGCTGAGGCAGAGAGGCTGAGGCACAGGCTGAGGCAGACAGGCTGAGGCTGAGGCTGAGGCAGAGGTAGAGAAGCAGAGGCAGAGGGTGAGGCTTAGACAGACGCTGAGGCAGAGGGAGAGAGGTGGAGGCAGAGGCAGAAGCTGAGGCAGACACACAGAGGCAGAGGCTTAGGCAGAGAGGCTGAGGCTGAGACAGACACTGAGGCAGAGGGAGAGAGGCTGAGGCTGAGGCGGAAGCTGAGGCACAGAGCTACAGACAGTGAGGCTGAAGCAGGCAATGAGGCTGAGACAGGTTGAGTCAGAGGCAGAGAGGCTGAGGCTGAAGCAGTGTGAGAGGCTTAGGCAGAGAGGCTGAGGAGAGAGGAGAGAGTCAGAGAGGCAGAAGGTGAGGCAGAGAGGCTGATCCAGAGAGGCAGAGGCAGAGGCAGAGGCAGAGGCAGAGGCAGCTAGACTGAGGCAGAGGGAGAGAAGGTGAGGCAGAGGCGCTGAGGCTGACCCAGAGGCAGAAAGGCTGAGGCAGAGGAGAGAGGCTATGGCAGAGGCAGAAGCTAGGGTAGAGAGGCTGAGGCGTGGAGGCTGAGGCAGAGGCAAAGAAGCAGAGGCAGAGGCAGAAGCAGAGAGGTAGGAGCAGAGGCACAGGCTGAGGCAGAGGTGAGAGGCTCATGGAGAGGCAGAGGCAGAGAGGCTGAGGCAGGCAACTAGTCAGAGGCAGAGCGAGAGAGGCTTAGGCAGAGAGGCAGAGCCTGAGGCAGAGAGGCAGAGGAAGAAGCAGAGGCTGCGGCAGAGGGAGAGGGGCAGAGGCACTGAGCCAGAGGCAGAGAAGCGGAGAGAGGCAGAAGTAGGGAGGCAGAGGCAGAAGCAGAGAGGCTGAGGCACAGAGGCAGAGGTTGGGGTGGTTCTGCCGCAAAGGGCTTCTCACAGGTGCCTCGTCTGGCTCTTCCTTTACCTTCCTCGTTGGTTACTCAGTCACCACGCAGCTCTGTCCACGTGCCCTTGAAACTCTTCTCGTTCTTCGTATGGTTTTGAATCCTTGAGCAACCTTTGCATGTGCTTCCTGGGAGCCGGTGCATTCGTGTTTGTGGGTGGGACTGGCCGTCTGCCCAGGGTTCCTCCTCTCCATCTGTGCCTTGGGTGGACATGTGTGGCTTTGTCATGAGTCATTTTTCCAGGTGACCCATGAGTTGGTCAGAAGAGCTTCACTGGTGCAGGTAGGCTGAATGGCAGGTTCTGGCATCCCTGTGTCCAGCGGCCGAGGCCCAGTACAGAGTTGCACGGCGCTGACGGTCAGTGATGTGACAGGCGCCTTCCTGGGTTACTGAGCACCTCTGTTGGTGATGTTCACTTTCAGTTTTCAAGTTAAGGTCTCAAGTATGAGCCGTTTTTACCTTTGTACTCTATAAACCCACAGACTTAGGATATCCATGGTGGCTTTCTTGTGACCTTCAGTGCTGCATGGAGCAGGGCGGGAACGGGCTTCCTGGCTAGGAGGTGGCGTTGCAGTGTCCGCGCTGCCTCCGCCAGGGGCTGGTGTGCTGAACCCGTTGCCTTTCCTCCCCAGACCATTCCCGGAGCAGTAAATCCAGTTCCTGGAGTGGCAGCGAAGAAAAGCGAGGGTCGTCCCGCTCCGAGCACAACTCCAGTACCAGCGCCAAGAGCCTCCTCCCGAAAGAGTCTCGGCTAGACACCTTCTGGGATTAGTGAGGAAACTGCCACGTCATGGGGAAAACGGCCCCGATGCTGAGAAATGAGAAAAACAAAGACTAACCCTGCAGACTTGAGAATACCCAACACTCAGATTCTGCCCGTGCAGCCGGAGCCAGGCAGCCTACACTACACAACGTCCAGCATCGGCCTTGGCTGGGCCTGTCCGGCCAAGCAAGCCCTGTGCTCTAGATGTAAATAATGTACAACTTGTGGATGTCATTGAACCAAGAGAACCTTTCCTTTTTATATTTGTATTGACTTTAACTTATAAAAAAAGAAAAACAAGTTTTAAAAAAGCCCAACAACAAAAACAATATTTCAGTGTTGGGAAGAGGGATCCCCCAGCAGTCACACGGTGGTGGGGGACTGGACCCAGGGACCCGTGTCTTCTGCAGGTCCTCATCCTTAGATTCCCAGGGGAATCAAGCCATTGTCACCCAGCACGTTGGAATCAGGAGTTTGGGCACAGACTGTGCTGCCGAAGGAGGGCACAGCACACCAAGCCATCAGCCCCAGAAGGACGTGAGGAGCAGCACATTTATAATGTGACTTAACTGATGGCTCCTAAAAGGGAAAAAAAAAAGACTTTGTTTACAGAAGACCCATACACACGGCCCCCCACTTGGCTAGATTGTAGCACCAGAAGGTAGCACGTTCAGGGCTGTAACCTGCGACAGAAGAAATCTTTGCTTTGCTTTGTGGTTCCTTTACACACACACTCCCACACGCCAGGCAGGACGTGCTGTGCTTGTCGGGAGCACCAACTGAGAGGCCAGAGGACACGCGTGAGGCTGGGGCGAAGCATGTACGTATTATTTATATGATGGAGTTCTGCGTTCCTATGTAAGCATGAAGCACAGGCCGTACGAGAGAAAGCGGGACCGTCATGCCGTCTGTTACACTACGTATGCTGTAGTATCATTTTGTATGTTGTGTATAACAAAAAGCATTGATCAAAGCAAAAGGTGATGTATGTATATGAGAAAACTAATTGTACGATAGCATTCCAGTACATCCCGTTGTACATTTCAGTCTCGTTTCCTTTCTCTTCATTGTCGGTAAGAGGATGCGAACTGTACAGTTTCCAGCTAGTCACCGTATTAGAGAAGAGATAAGAAGAGATATTAGAAGAAAACAGAACATTTGTGAATTGCAGTTGTCAAAAAATAGCCTAGCTGGCCTTATTTGTGAAGCATAATTGCTTTTAGCATATGGAAGTATTTTTTCACATTTTCTTTGTATAAAATTTGTATTAAACTTAAATATCTTTTTTGATGATGGCGTTTCTTTGGGACTGAGCCGGTGGACTCACACATGGTTTTTTACGTTCTCCCTCCCTCCTCCCCTCCCTCCGTCCGGATTTTTTCAGATTCTTTACCTTTTTTTAATTAAACTGTTTTGGCAAAATGGCTTGGTCGTCCTCAGATCTGCAGTTTTCCATGCGTTCTGGATGGCTGTGTCTTAGGTTTGCAGGACTGAGTAGGAGAAGGGATCTTGAGGTCAAGAAAAGGTGGTCCCTGCAGGTGGGCTTGGAGGTGGCTGGTAGGAAGCAGTGGAGAGGCAGGGAGGGGCTGTCTTTCTGTGGTCCAGGCGAGGCCTGAACTGCCCGAATGGGCAAGGGCAGCATGGATCCAAGCACCAGAGCACACTCAGAAGGCCAAGGGTTCCCCTAGAGTCCTGGAAGGCAGTGTCCTACCTAGCTAGTTCAAGCAATGTACCGGCATCCTGCCCAAGGCCCAAGGCCCAGTGTGCCTTACAAGGGGTTTTGGAACCACAGGTACCATATCTTTAAAACTACTAGCAAATGCTGTGTCAGAACGAGCTCGCTTTCTACTAGGTGACAGCTGTCCCATTGCTGAGTGTCTCTAGAGGATTTGCTTTGTGACAGCCATGATTTTTGGGATTAGGGTAGAAGAGGGTGCCTGGCTACTGTTACAGGAAGATATGACTAGCCATGGGTGGAAAGAGTTCAGTGGACCGAGGGATGAACAGTGGCTCTGTGAGGGCAGTATCTGCAGGCCACGTGGAGGCGGGGTGAGTGCCAGGCTCTGTGGCTGCCCACTGCCACACTGCTGCCCTCTGCCTGTGCCACAGAAGCCGCTTCCACAGAGGACAGTGAGTGGGCAGCAGCAGAGGTCCAGTGAGGTTTTGCAGACACTAGAGTTTGAGTCTCAGCTGATTTTGATTCTTTCCTGGTGCCTGAACCCCAAGTACTCAGGCTGAGCCATGTCCCCACCTCTAGCTTTTAAGTCCGGGTCTTGCTGATTTGCCCAGGTGGGATTTAATCTTGGAATCCTCCTGCCTTAACCTCCCCAAACTGCTGGAATTACATGTGTGTACCACCATACCTGGCTCAAGACATTTTCTTTTTCTTTTTTGACTGGATCTTGCTCTGTAGTCCAGGCTAGTTCTGAAGTTACTTTGTAGCCAGCCTGACCTTGAACTTACAGCAATCCTCCTGCCTCTGCTTCCCGAGACTGAGATTACAGGTGCAGTCCAATACGTCCGACTTACGTAGTGCTGAGTTCAGGGCCTTGTGCTTGTAGGCAAGTTCTCTAACCACTAAGCTATCCCTCCAGTTCCCCAGCACTTTTCTTGTATCGAAAATAAATATTGTCCCCCACCTCACACACACACTTAAAAATGTTCTCAACTCTTGGGCACTCAAAGCAGGGAATGGGCTGGGTTTGGGCAGCTGTTGGCTGGCCACTGTGTTTGCTGAGCAGTGGGATGGTTTAGAGAACAGAAGGGACAGGCCACACTGCAGCTGCAGGGCTGCTTGGGCGTGTTGAGCAGATTCCGGGATGAAGAGCCGGCTGTGGGGAAGTAAGTTCTGCATGAGGGAGGAACCGAGCCAAGAGTCCTGGGGAACTTGTGAGCTTGGCAAGTTTGGACAGCCAGAAGGAGGGGCAGGTTGGAGGGGGCAGGACACCACTGTTCCCAAGTCAGTGGCCTGTGACTTGCCTGGAGGGCTGCAGGTGTCCCCATGGTGCTTGGGAGTTGAGGAAAGGCGGGAAAGGCAGCTTGCCTTGGAGTGGCTGGTCTGTATTTTAATCTCCTAGTGGCTGCTGTAGAAATGGGCCTGACGAAGTGGCTACCTCCAGGGCCACAGGGCCAGAGAAGGTTGTAACTGGACTCCGGAAGTGTTCTTTCCAGTTGGTGGAACCACTGTCATTTTCTCTCGGCTCTTGTCAGAAGTGCATGTGCCTCTCACATTTTATCTTGAAGACATCACTGGGGCCTGTCTGTGGTCCCAGGGGAAGAGGTCTCCCCAGGAAGAGGAGGAGAAGCCCCCCTTCGCTCCAGCAAGCCAGGCCCTGGGGCTCTGTGCTCTGTTCCTGAGAAACCTTCTTCACATTGCAGTCCAGAGCCACCCACCTCCCCTCTTGTCCTGTCTCCACCACTTAGGGTTATTTTGTTTTGAGACAGGGTCTCACCTTGTAGTCCAGGCTGGTTCTGAATTCACTATGTAGCCCAGTCTGGCCTTGACCTCATAGCAGTCCTCCTGCTTCAGCCTCCTGAGTGCTACGATTATAGTCAACTGCTTAGTTTTTTGTTTATAATCATGAGTGAATTATCTTGTGTGCACGCGTACATGCACGTGTATGTGTGGGTGTCCCAGGCAGTGTGGGCTGTGTGGAGAAGGGGATCCGCTAACGCTGTCCCCTACTGTGTCCCAGAGATCAAAAGCCTTGGGGAAGGTGACATTTGATGTCAGCCTCTGGCCAGCTCAGCCGCCCACAGGGTTAAAGACACCCAAGAAGAGGTGATGTGTTCTTCCCTAGGTGGAGGAACCTATTTGCTCTTTTATAAAAGGTGAATTTTAGTTTTACTATTTCTTTGATAGATGAGTACACTCAACTCAAAATTTGAAGATACAGAAAAGGGCCACACAGGCCAAGGATGTAGCTCAGTGATACAGCGCCTGCCCAACACGCGCAAGGCCCTCAGTTCAATCCCCAGTTTCATGCAAAATCAAAGACTGCAAAAAAAAGGCCAAATATATAAATATGTATCTTTGGGCTGGAGAAATAGCTCAGTGGTTAAAGCACTTGTCTACTAAGTGCAAGGCCCAGAGTTCAGTTTTCCAGCACCACATAAAGCTGTGCATGGTGGTGCATGCTTTTTGTCCTACCACTTGGGAAGCTGAGGCAGGAAGATTGCCATGAGTTCAAGGCCAGCCTGGACTACAGTGAGTTTAGGAGCAGCCTGAGCTGCAGAGCAAGACCATGTCTTGAAAAAAAAAAAAAAAAAAGGTTGCAGGAACGGCACAGTGGTTAAAGTACTACACTGAAAGCTCAATTCTCCAGCACCACATAAAGCTGGTTTGGTAGGCTGAGGCAGGAGAATCGCCCTGAGTTTCAGGACCAGCCTAGACTATAGAGCAAGACCCTGTCTCAAAAAAAAAAAAAAATATTATATATATATATAAATGGGGCCACAGTGTAAGTTCTCCCTGAACCCTGGTCCTCTCCAGTGTTCTCACTCAATACTTTTGTTTTTTGAGATCCAGGGTCTCACTCTGTAGCCCAAGAGAGCCTTGGACTCTGGGCAATCCTCTTGCCTCAGCCCTCCTAGTGCCTGGCTTCATATGGTACTGGGGAATTAAACTCAGGACCTTGCACTTGCTAGGTTAAATGTTTAAGCGCTGTGCCATTTTTTTCCAGGCCCCGCCCCGCCCCCACCCACCACTCCACACAATGTTTTTATTTCATTTAGAGTCAGGGTTTTGCTGTGTTGCCTAGGCTGATCTTGAACTTCTGGGTTCAAGTGATTCTCCTGTCTCAGCCTCTCATGTAGATGGGACTACAGGCATGAGCCACCATGCCCGGTGTCTTTCCCATTTTATACATGAGTGATAGCATTTGATCCATTTTTATTTTTTGCTGGCTATTGCAACCAGGCCTGCAGTGCACATGTTTACATGGCTCAGTGGAGGGTCCACCTGCGGGTCACATACACGGCAACCACACCACGGGACCGTGCCAGGTAGGGGCAGAGAACTTGGAGGTTCCAGGTGGGACTGGTGGGCTTCTTGGCTGTGGCTTTGGCCTGGTTCTTTTTAGATGCTCAATGAATCTGTGGGTGAGAAGAGGCAGGATGCGATGGGGGTGACCCTGCCAGAACCTTCCATGGGCTCGCTCCTTTCAGCAGCGGCCCCACATGGGACAGGGATGGGCTTGGGACTACCAGCCCAAACCTTTTAATCAAGCAGGTACTGCTGCCATCTGGTGGCAGTCACATAGAACTGCAGCCCTCAGAAACCGTAATTGTTCACTGTGGCGAGTTCACTGACTCGGGCCCCGGGAACGCAGTTGTGGACAGAATAGGTGCAGTCTCTGTCCTCGCTGATACGTCATTCTCAAGGGAAGAGATCCGATATGCATACAGAAGAACCGCAGGCAGGCTCCAGGCGCTGCAGGGTGAGGGACTGGCAGGTTCCGTGGCAGGAGACTGTCTCTGAGGGCTGACTCGAGTGGAAACGTGTAGGGGGAACTAAACTGGGTATCTCAGAGATTCTTAGTGCTTGGGGAAAATTGGAAGCCTCTAGAAGAACTGCAACCCCCCCCCCCCCAATAAATTAATACCAAACTCCTCTTCATACCTGGGGAATAATAATGGTATCAGCCCCTCCGCAGGTCTTGGGCACCAGGACTTCGCAGAGCTGTTCAGGTGACCCTGCTGGGAGCCACCGACTTTGTTGGAGGAGCATATGCGTGGGAGGTGGCAGAAGCGGAGCAGCGGGGTGGGGGCCAGGGCTGGGGCCAAGGGAGGCTCTGGAGGGAAGGGAGGCAGAGCGGTCATTGTCATCGTGCTTAGATTATGGTGACAAAAGGCAGCAGTAGAGCTGCCAGCAACATCTGCTGGTCCTTGGACCCTCCAGCTTGCGCAGGCACCTGAGTGCGTTCCCAGGGCCCCTCGGCAGCCTCACTTGGTGGCTGGGCTGGGTGAGCTCAGGGATCCTCACAGCATTGGCTCCGTGACACCTGACTCCCTTGGTGACCCTCACCCCCTCAGACTCCACTGAGGCCAGCCTAATCTCCACAATTACTGATGTATCTGAGTTCCCAGGCCAGCAGTGTTGCCCAGAAAAAAAAGGCAAATTTCTTATTTCATCACAATTTTCTATTTCATTTCCTTTGAGTCCGTGCCCTGGCTCAGCCACCCTTCTCCCCGCGCAGGGCAGGTGTCCTGTGGGCGCTGCTCGTTAGCGGAGCCTGATCTTTAGAGTCTTCAGCTTTCTTTTCGATTCCGGTGTGCCGGGCAGAAGGAGGGGGCTGGACAAGCCTGGTCCCGGCTGAAGTGTGACTGGGGAGCGGCCCTCGGCTTTGGCATTCGTCCTGGGACTCTCCTCTGCCCAGAGAGAGCACTCTCAGCTGTACACCTGGCCACCTGGGGCAACCAACCTGGGTTCACCTTGGTCAACCTGAGGAGGGCGACATCGGCACCCGAGGGTCTCTGGTGCCCCAGGCTACTAGTGTCCGGTGTGTATTGCAGCGGAGTGTGTTTGGATCGGAGACCGAGGAAGCTGCCTGAGGCCACACTGACTGAACGTGCACCAGCTTTCAACCACTGCTGCATTTCTGGCATTATTGGAGAAGTTTTAAGAACTACAAGCTGATTGGTTGTCTACGAGTTTTTTTAATGATGCTAGGGACTGAATCAAGGCCTTAGGTCTGAGCTCCTTCCCCAGCCCCTTTTCATTGCCTATTTGAGACAGGCTCTTGCTAAATTGCTAAGTTAGCTGGGCTGGGCTGGAACTTGCAATTCTCCTGCCTCAGCCTTCCAAACTGCGTCATTTATGCCTAGTTAAGCCCTCATTCTTCCCTGAGCAGAGTTTCAGGCACGGGGTCACAGCTGTAGGTAAAACAGGGAGACATGGGGTGGTGAGTCGAGAAGGGGGTTGCAAACACCATCACTCCTATGTTGTAAACAGGGACTGAAGAGGGGGTGAGTAGGCGGTGGATTATAAACGCTGACCCAGGCACTGCTTAATGCGGTTCAAGCAAAATGACGATTAAGAGATTACAAGAAGTTAGTCTCAGACATGGGGAAGAAGGGGGAAATGACGTTATCTTCTTTCAACCAATCAGATTCCATCTCCACATTTCGTCATCAGTTGCTCTCGGTTGAGGCAGATTGCAGGTTAGCTGGTTCCCATTACCTTCTATGCGCATGTGTGCGATCATACACCCCACATTTCACCCTTTGTTTTTATTTTTAAACCAAGCTGGGGTTGTGTCGACCCAACCCATGGCCAGGGGGGTGCTTCCTGACTGTGCCGGTTCTTAGGCTGCCTCCCTCAGCATATGGGTCTTAGCTGTCATGGGATGACAAATACCATGGTTTGCGTCCTGTCTTAGGTTGATCCATCTTGTGGAGGTCTTACCCGTCTTTGGTTGCCAGCTACGCTTTTGGGGTGGTGGGATAATTTTAGAAGGAGGACCCAAGCTCAGCCAGCATTGCCTGTACCACCAACCAAGGCGGCATATTATCATCTTCTGGTTGGGATCGAAATAGTTGGTAGACATTAATAACTTTTTGCTTACAATTTCTGTAGTGGGATAAACAAGCAGCAATCCGATGGCTATTTCAACTCTCCGTCTTCCACCGCTGGTCGCATCTCTCTTGCCGGTACCCATATTGGTTTGGGTGCGTCCTGTGGAAAGCCACAAGCAAATCCTTGCCCTTTGGTTAGCATGGGAGGAGAACCCTTCCAAATAGTATCTAAGGGGTCTCTCCATTGAATCATTGGTAATTTGGTTTCTCCCCTTATAGATGACCAGTCTTTATAGGCAGGAGATAATCCTTTGTCATCAAAATTTAGGAAATTTAAATAAAGTGCTACACGTGGATCTAATTTTGCCTTGGTGGAGATTTTATAAAGTCTCTTTAAATTTTGATGGGTTCTATTATGGCTTGTCCCATCAGGTTATAAGAAATTCCAGTAGAATGGTTAATTTTCCAATCTTCTAGAAAAGTTTTAAAGGCCTCTAAGGTGTATGCTGGTCCATTATCTGTCTTAACAGCCAAAGGAACTTCCATGACTGTCATGGCCATTTTCATGGCCTTTATCGTCTGACAGGCTTTTTCCCCCGGACTGAGCAAGGGCATACACCATTCCTGAAAATGTATCCACCATCACATGAATATATTTTAATTTGCCAAAGGGTGGGGAGTGGGTAATGTCTACTTTCCACACAGCATTTGGTGCTAATCCTCTAGGGTTAACGCCTTGTTTATATAATGGGCCCAAAGGGCCTAACGGGGCACAAACCTTACACATCCTTGCTAGATGTTTGCATTGACCAACCGTTACTTCTAGTAATAATTTATGAAGCGATTGTGGAGAGAGGTGAAACTGTCTATGTAACATTCTAGCTTGTTCTATTATGTCCTCAGAAGAACTCATAACAGCCTTATCAATATTTTCATTTCCTTTAGTTAATATATCAGGTAGCTGAGTATGTGACTGGACATGAGCAATAAACTAAGGATATCGTCTATTATTTAATAACTTTTGTAATGTTAACATGACTAAATGTATAGGCTTAGACTTTTATAGTCTGAACAGAGAATTTTACATATTTGTACTGCATACCTACTATCTGAAAAAATATTTCTGGCCTTCTCTTGATTATATTGAAAAACCTTTATTATGGCAAATAATCCTCCCAGTTGTACCGATCCAGGATTAGGCCATACTTGGGTTTGAGAATTCTGACCAAGAGCCTGAAGGCAGATGCTGTAATTATTTTTATTGGCATCTGTGAAGGCACAGACGGCCTTGGGAACTGGTTGGACAGGGTGGAGAATTCCTAATTTCAATAGATACCTCTTGTAGTAACTATAGTCTTTTATTGGGAGTAAGATGGTTATCAAGTTGTCCTCCAAATCCAAGGATCATCATTTGAAAAGGTAGGGACTTGTCCCATAATAAAGTTTTTCAAAGATATGGGTAGAATAATACGATGAGGCTACTTACTAAAAATACTTCTGGATAATTTTCTGGCCTTTAATCCCAACAAAAAGATAACATCAAATTCATTGGTCAAGGCGGAAAGTTGTCCTTTAGATTGATGTACCCACCACAAGGGTCTGGCTTGCCATAAAACTCCCAATATTCCCCCAGGTGAGGCAATAATGCAAGCCCATATCTCTTTATTAGGATTGTATCTAAGGAGGCCACTGTAAGTGAATTTTGGATTTTTACTAAAAGTTGTTGGGCTTTTATAAGCAGATAAATGGACTGTTTAAGGTAACATTTGAAATATAGGAAAATAGGGGTTCTAGTTCCTCAGTGGGAATATGTAAAAATGGTCTCACCCAATTTATGGTGTCATGCAATTGTTGTAGCTCTACTAGATTATAAGATTGTTGTATAACAAACTGGAGTGTAATGGGTCTCAAGATCAATTGAACACCCCAAAAAGGAATAAGGGGCCCTATCTTGAATCTTTTCAGGTACAACCAGTAATCCATGTATCTTCAATTTAATAAGCACCTGTTGTAATGTTTGATATAAATCATCCTTATTGGGATGTGCCAACAATATATCATCCATATAAATGTATTAAAATGGTGGGAGTAGGCAATTCACCCAAAACGCTAACGTAATTTTAGCATATTCTTGGACTATTCTTCATTCCCTGAGGAAGAACCTTCCATTCAAATTGTTGAGCTGGTCTATTACAACTGAGTTCTCATACTATAAAAGCAAATTTGTATCTATTCTCTGGGCATAGTAGAATACTGTAAAAACAATCCTTGATATCTATTATTACTACATGTGGTAGTGTAACAGAATGGCACCAGGATGGGGAAGCCTCGGCTGAGCGGCTCTCATCTTTACCATAATTTATGGCCCTAAGATCCTGTAGGAGCCATTGCTTACCATTTTTTAAAATTTTACAAAAATGGGAGTATTGTAAGGACTAGTAGACATCTTTATATGACCTAATTGTAATTGTTCCTGTATTAATTGCTCAAGTATTGAAAGTTTAGGCTCAAGAATAGGCCACTGTTCCACCCATATGGGTTCAGAAGAAGTCCATTCAATAGGGCGTACCTGTGGTGGGACAGTGGCATTTAGGATTGGGGGTGAACCCCAGTCACACTGGTTAAAATTTTTAAACACATACTTGCTCTCGCTCTTTGTCCCCCCCCCCTCGCGCCCCACTTAATGAATTTGCCTGCTGCCTGACTACCAAGGGGCTCCGGGCTCCTCCGCCCGCCAGCCGCCCATGGCCGCCGCGAGGAAAAAGCAATGTGCTGAGCGGAGCTGCCGCTCCCGCCGCCGGGCTCCCGAGGCCGAGCCGAGGGGTGGGCGTGAGGGCCGGGCGGAGCGGGGTGCTCGGGCGGTTGTGGGGCCCAGGGCTGGCGGGGCTGAGTAGACTGCACTCGAAGCCCTGGTCGGTCCGCGACAAGATGGCAGCTGTTGATTTTTTAATTCAAAAAAAGGATCGGAAAAATAAGAGGAGGAGAAGGCAAGGCAGGTGTGTATCGGATCAGTGTCTTGTGCTTAGAGCGGGACTTCCTGGATTTTTTGGGCCCAGTCCGTATGCACGCACGCTGTTTCCGGGAGAAGGACTAAACGCCGCTT
Source organism: Ctenodactylus gundi (assembly GCA_004027205.1). Classification (NCBI taxonomy): domain Eukaryota; kingdom Metazoa; phylum Chordata; class Mammalia; order Rodentia; family Ctenodactylidae; genus Ctenodactylus; species Ctenodactylus gundi. Next base: position 17,538 of record PVKB01005991.1, read on the forward strand.
CTTCGTTCCCCCTCCAGATGATCAGTCCTTATTTGAGGTGCCGGGACTAACGAAAACCGTAACGTGCCTCCCTAATGGACCAGACAACACGAACAAAGAGGAAAGAGAAGCGGGTCACCGAACTCACCAACGGAAGACCAAAGACATCAAGGGGCCCACTCACCGTAGGGGCCAGAGGCGAAGAGGGGCGGTCCCTGTTCGGGCATCAGATGATGTAAGCGGGGGCTGAAGAGCGGGTGAGTGGGCGGCAGACCCACGCATTGCTTAAGGCGCTTCAAGCAAAATGGCGTTTATTAGGCGATTACAACAGCTTATATAGTCTCAGCCGCTGGGGAAGAAGGGGGAAATGACGTTACCGTCTTCTTTCAACCAATCAGATTCCAGCTCCGCATTTCGTCATCAGTTGCTCCTGGTTGAGGCAGATCGCAGATTAGCAGGTTCCGGGTACCTTCTATGCGCGTGTGTGCGATCATACGTCCCACACTCCTAGACCCAGGCCCTTAAGCCAGTGACACAGGCTGGCGAAAACCACCCCGCACATGCTTACTTCTGCATATTAAACGGCTTAGATCTGCGCTTTTTTTTTTTTTTGAAACATATAGTTCCCTTGGGTTAGCTTCTGTTTCCACTTTTGATAGAAAAACATTATTCCACTATGAGGAATACAGCTGGCACGTGTGGTGACAGTGGAAAGTGACCAGGCCGCGAGGGGGTCCGGGAGACACCAGGGCGGGGCGGGAGGACCCGGCAGGCAGCGCATCCGCTCAGGGGAGGCTCCCAAGGCTTCAGCTGCCCACGGCAGGGCCAGGCTCCAGGTCGCCAGATCACCCACTTTTCTTTTAGGTAAGCTGAAAATTTAGATTTTTTAAGTAAATCTTCCAAGTTTTATGCAGTTGGGACAGAAGTATGAAAAAGTAATAGTGTAGGGCAACAGAACATGTCTCTGGGCAGATCCGGGCTCTGAGCTAACTGGTTTACCAGGGGTTACTGGGCAGAAGACCAGCTCTGTCACCTCCTGGCTGTGTGGCCATTGCCAGCTCCGACTTCTGGGGCTCAGTTTCCCCCTCTATAAAATGGGCTGTGGAAGTCTCTCAAATGAGCTGTCCAAAACCAGTATTTTTTGGAAAAACCGTGAGCTGTGAAACTGACTCAACAGATTGTGATCACCTGCCTGCATCAGCCTCCTGAGTAGCTGAAACTACAGGTTAGTAGTAGTAGCAGCACCATGGTCAGCTGGAACCTGAATTTTTTTTTCCCCTGTGAAGTAGTCAGAAAGTTTGCAAGCCACCACGCCAAGTGCTGCTCGTGTCTGGGAGCATTTAGTGTTGTCAGTGAGTCAAGGAGGGTGGCTTGACTGTCACCCCCATTTCACAGCTGAGAAAACTGGGGTTTGGAGAGGGGAGGTGCCCACTGTTGGAAAAGGGAGAGCTGGGTTGGACTCAGGGACCCTCTCAGCCCTGGTGCTGTGTCCTTTCCAGACAGAAGTGAAGGGCGCGGCCAGCGCCTGTTGCCTGGATGTGCTTCGTGTGTATGCGTGTGTGTGTGTGTGTGTGTGTGTGTGTGTGTGTGTGTGAAGCAGGCTGTGGCTGCAGCTCTTCATTTAGCCCCAGGGAGCCCCAGGGGTCAGCCAGTCGGTCGCAGGGCTGAGGGAGGGGCGGGCTGTGTTTCAGGGCCAGATGCCGGTGCTGTGGGGTAGGGGTTCCTAGGGCAGAGACACCCACTCATTGACAGCCAGAGTTCACCAAATGGTCACCTTCGGTCACATACTTAATGTTGAATTTTCTTTTCCTTTTTTTTTTTTTTTGAGACACGGTCTCGCTCCACAGCCCAGGCTGGTCCTAAACTCACTATGTAGTCCAGCCTGGGGATGGGAGGAATAGCTCAGTGGTTAAAGTGCTTTCCTAGCAAATGTTAAGTACTTGAGTTTGATTCCCCAGCACCACATAAACTGGGTGAAATGGTACATGCCTGTAATCCTAGCATTCAGGAGGCTGAGGCAGGAGGATTGCTGTTAAGTTCAAGACCAGTATGGGCTACACAGTGAGCTCAGAACCAGCCTGAACTACAGAATGAGACCCTGTCTCAAAAACAAAACAAAACAAAACAAAAAAGCCCACAAAAAAGTACGTAGTCCAGGCTGGCTTTGAACTTACAGCAGTCCTTCTGCCTCAGCTTCCTGAGTGCTGGGATCACAGGCATGTGCCACCACACCTAGTTTAATATTGAATTTTCTTTTTCTCTTTTGGAGACAGGGTCTTGCTCTGTAGCTCAGGTTGGTCCTGAACTCATTGTTGTAGCCCAGGCTGGCCTTGGACTCAGGACAGTTTGTCAGCCTCAGCCTCCCAAGGGCTGGGGAATTGAATTCAGGATCTTGAGCTTGCAAGGTAAGTACTCTAACCGCGGTGTCATTCCTCCAGCACTAATGTTGAATTTTAAACTCGGTGTTTGACTAGAGTCAGAGTCAGTGTTATTACCATCCTTGAATGGACTGTGGGATATAGACATAAAATTAAACACTTCCCCTCCAAATTGAAACGAGGATTGTCTTAGCTACTTTCTCATTGCTGGGACACCATACTTACCCCTATAACTTATAGGAGGAAAGGTTTATTTTTAGTTTCACACTTCAGAAGGTCTCCGTTCACTCGTAGGCAGCTGGTAGTGGCAGCATGTGAAAGGGACTGGCGGACAGCAGCCGCTCGGGAGATCCTAAGGGGGAGGATCAGGGTCTGGGACAGGCGGGAGCGAGAGTGTATCTCTTTATAAGCTGGGTGTGGTGGTACACAACAGCAGGCCCAGCACTCGAGAGGCTGAGGCAAAAGGATTGCAGTGAAATCCAGGCCAGCCCGGGACAGAGTGAGTTCAGGACTGGCCTGGACTACAGAGTAAGATCCTTTCTCAAAAAATAGAGTCTATCCTTTTAGGCCACACCCTCAGTAATCTGCCCTCCGCCATCTCCTATCAGCCTATGAAATCCTCAGACAATCCACAACATCCAAATCCAGGAGGCTTTGGAGGAACATTCCAGATCCAAACCACAAAGATCACAATTATTTCATAGAACTTAATGTGGGGAATAATGGGACCTGGAGGGGACGGGGAGGGAGAGGGATGGTTGTAAAGAGAGACGGGAAGGATTTGTAACTGCCTCGATGTGCATGTGCACAAAATACTCAAGACCAATGTAAACTTTATGCTTTGCACTTATACCTATCAACAGAATGAGGGGAAAAAACCCAAAAGCAAGTTTGCAAAGGAGAATTCAGAGGAAAAGTTAGCCTGCAAAGCAGCTCCAACACTGCCATATGCCCATTTAAAATCCATCAAAAAATATTTCTGAGGAGCATCATTTGTCCTCAATGGACACTTTATTTCCCACAATTACCCTCTTTCCCATTCTATTGAGACTTGAAACATTTATGACATTTGGACTGATGTATCTTGAGATGACATTTTTCAGCATCTGTCATATGACTGTTGTAGGCTCTGATCCATGGAAATAAAGATATATAGAAAAAAAAGATCACACAAAGATTGTACAGTGGGAGCAGGCTGTCAGGGGCTCGGCGGAGGGCAGGGGCGAGCACCCTTAGTTCTGGGGTTGCCTGATGGCTCTCAGGGCCTCAGTGTCCGTGTGCCTCTGCGGAGGGTGACGTCACTGTCACTCTTGCGCCTGAATACATCAAAAACGCTTCGTTTCGTCCCAGCGAGTCCCTCCCGGCAGTGCGGGCACACCCGAAGGGAGGCCTTTCCCGGGAAGTGTTGTTATTACTGTCTGCTTCCACTTGGTGGCACCCGCGAGCAGCTGGGGCCAGCGGCGGGGTTGTGCTGCCCTCTGGTGGTCATCGGTGAGTATAGCAACGCTGGAGCTGAGGTTCCGTCAGCCGGGATTGAGGGAAAAAAAAAAACCGCTCAACGTTTTTAAGTTAAATTCTCCTTCACCAGAACAAAGTACAGGCCTATGCAAGAAAATGACTAGCATTTTTTTTTTCAGGAGGGAACCGTTCTCAGCACCCTCGGCTGGGCTGTCCTTCATCACCGGGAACTCGGCCTCTAGGATCCGCCCCTTCTCTTTGCTAGAGCTAATAAACTGCGCCCTGTCCTAGCTGTTAGGAACACAAGGGACTGATCTTTTGAATAGAAATCAGAGCCCCTGTGACCTGATAAAACTGCTAATAACACTTTATTATGTGCTATATAAGTTTGGATGCTGTTGACTGTAATCGAGGAACAAACAACCCAAAAACATTTAAACCACAGGTTATTTATGAACTCACATAACAAATTTAATCTGGTTCTGTGTCCCAGGCAGTTACTCTATTCAAGAAGGAAGCAGTACTTTACCAGTGACAATCTCTGCTGGGTTCCTGCCCACATGTGTCCATCCTGGCAGGCTGGTCCTGGCTCACCATGGTCTGGGGACGAGAGACACTGAATTTGAGAGATACGCCTTAAGCTCTGCCTGGGGGGAGTGTCTGGAGTCACATATTCCCGGACTTTTCAGTCCAGTGAGCCCGTGAGGTTGGTTTTGGCCATGTAAGCAAGCCATGTTGGTTGTTTCTGTCATTTGCTATCCTGTCAGTACTGCCCTAATTTCTGAGTTCCTTGTATAGCAAAGCCCTGTTTCAGTTCTAGAGGCTGGCCAGGGACCTCTGTGGGACCTCTATCCCTCTGCTGGGTGGACCAGGAGGGCCTGGAGTCAGGCCCGCTCACCCGAGAGACTCGGGGCTTTTGTGGGTGAGCTCAGAAGGGTGTGTGTACACTACTTCTAGTGTGTTCTGCAGGGTAGTGAGACTCTGCTAGGGGAACAGTGAAGGCAGACAGGCTGGGACCATGGAATCTCAGTGATCCATCTCCCACCCTTCCTCCTTTGTCCTGCTGTCCACCATCTGTCCATCCATCCCTCACCCAGCTGCCCACCATCCCGTCTGTTCATCACCGCCCACTTGCCACGCACGCACCCATCCGCCTGTCCACACTACATTCACTCAATGCTGTTTCTGTGCCAGGCTCCATGATTGGAGCTGAATCCACAGAGTTGGAAAAGACACGCCATTGTGCACCAGCAGCTGTAAGTTACCCAGAATTCCAGCTGAAACACCTTCAAGACAGCAGACTGGCAGATCAGTCGGAAGAGCTGTCCACATCAGTCATCACGACGGGAAGGCGGCCAGCGATGAGGTCCCTTTGCTTTGCCCCAAACCTCCTCCCATGCAGAAGGCTAAAATGTCACTAATGTTTCCAATGGAAGTCTACTACAGGACAAGTTTTTAAGTATGTGATTACTTCCTTGTTTGACTCCATAAACAGAATTTCCTGATAGAAAGTTACAGACTCTTCTCTCATGCTACGGGAAATAAAAATCTTATCAATGAAATGGAAGTTGGTTACATTTTCTAATCTGACACTTTCTTTTTAGGCTAGTGCTCCTCCTGCTTCAGCCTCCCCAGTGCTGGGATTACAGGTGTGTGCCACCATGCCTAGCTTTTATTCCCTAGTAGTTCTTCTAGGAATAGCTCGCTATCACTAATTTTTCCTTCTGGGGGTCCATCCCTCTGCAACTTTCTGTTTGTGAGCAAGTCCAATTCTAACTCCAGCCGGGTTCATTGCCCAGGACTCAAGACTGGGATAGGAAGATGGAACCCTGGGCTTCTGCCAGAGCCACCGTGAAGGCAGTGCATTCTCTCAAGCCACATGTTTTTATATGAGACAGGGTTTCACTCTGTGTCTGGGCTGGTCCTGAACTCGCTATGTAGCCCACCCAGGCTGGCCTAGAACTTACAGAAATCCTCCTGCCTCAGCCTCCTGGGCGCTGGGATTATAGGCATGTGCCACCACGGCCAGTTTATGTAGTACTGGGGAATGAACACAGGGCCCTGAGCTTATGAGGCAATCATTTAACTGCTGAGCTATTTATTCCTCCAGCCCCTCGGGCCAGCTTAAATTGGAGTTTAGTCTTCTGCCAATGCAGACATTTTGAGAAGACCAACATACGTGGAAGCCTGAGTGCAGGAATAAAGTGACCACAGTCTGCCCCACTTCAAAATGTAAACGTGGTTTTATTTAATGCCTCTGATCCATCACGAAGTACCGCGTCCTTCCCAGGGTCCCCCTCTTCCTAGAAAACAAGATGGCAGCATAAGGCACCGTGCACTGCCCACGTGGCGTCAGGGATGGGCCTCGGAAACAATGTAAGCGACAGTCTTCCCAAACGGCCCAAGTCACTACCCTCACCAAGTCCAGAGAATGACGCCCCCCCGCAGCGCAGCCTGGAGAAGAGGTTTAATTAGAACGTGAACGCCTCACATGCCAGTTTTAAGAAGCCGAACCAAACCAACAGCTAAGAGAACCCACAACACAGGCACAAGAGCATAAGGCTGGGATAATGAGATCAGTCCATAAATTAAAAAGAGAAAAGAAAGAACCTGTCCCCTCTGTGCCCAGACCTCCCCTGGTAGGCAAGTCCTTGCTTTTGTTCTGAGTCTGGCCTCCAAGCCGGCCCCTTTCTCCCAGGGTCACCAGAGCTGGCAGCACAGGGGACTTGGCTTCTCAGGACCAGCTGAATGGACAGCTTCTGGCGTGGCCACTGGGTGCGTTCTCTGGGATCGGGACCCTGCTTGGTGTCTGGCGTCTGGGGCTCCTGGGATCCGGGTGGGGAGGCAGCCTGTTGGCATGATGGCGCCCTGCTATAAATACTCCAGTTCCAGGGCATGTCGCAGAGCCTCCAGGTCGGCGTGGCAGGATATCCGCCAGAAAGGCATGTTGTGCTGGAACACAGAACAGCAGCCACAGGTCACACCCTCCAGGGGCCTCACCCGCGGCCGGGAGGGGCAGGCGGGAAGCCGCTATGCCAGCTGCAGGGTGGGCTCTTCCCAGGCCCAGCGATGGATGTGCCTGCGCCTCCCTGCGGCAGACCAGACCCCTCCTGGGCCCCCATAGGGGTGCAGTGTCTAAGCTGAGGGTGGCCAACCTTGGCCTGGGACAGTTGGTAATGCAGCATCACAAGATCATCAACTTTAAACATTACTGTGTGATTTTTAGCAATACTTTTTTTGGAGTCGAGTGCCTTGTGCTTGAGTTGACATCTCAGATAGAAATACAGGATGTCTTTTGAATGCTTTTAGTATAATGTAACTTAATTATTTGCAGTGTGGGGGCCAGAACCCAGGGCCTGGTGCATGCTGGGCAAAGGCTCTGCCACAGAGCTGCAGCCGGCCCAGACTCCAGCTTTCAAGGTGCATCTGCGGTGTGCAAGGGGATGGAGACTTGCTTTGCTGCACCCAGAAGCTTGCTTCGGGCTGTCGGCAGCAGGTGGAGCTGTGCGGTATGTGAGGCTGTGTCCTTCCATGTCTGCTGTGTCACACCCACAGCCCTGGCACGTGTGGGCCGGAGTGCTGTGTTGCCTGCCCAACCCCAACTTGTCAAGGTCCCTGCCACTCCGAGGGCGGTGAGGGGGCTCTCCCTTTACGTCTCCTGACAGCGGCCCTGGCACCGGTGTTTCCCACACTGTGGCTGTGGTGGGTTAGGTGATGAGTGATCATTTTATTTCAGGACAGCAGGGGGCATGCCACAGCATATGTCACCTACCCTGAGACCCTCTCTGGCTGCTAAGCGGCTGGCATGTGGCCACAGCCACTGTCACAGATCTCTTGCTCTCTAGGGCAGAGGCAGAGGCAGTGACAGGCACCCGGGGTCACAGGCCTAAGCTGCACTCCCATCTGGCTCAATTCCAGCCTGTTCCAGCTTAGGGCTTAGAGGGCCCCTCCAGTTCCGGCAGTGGGCTCTTAGGCCAAGGGTTTCACTGCCCAGGTGGTCACTGGGTCTGGCCTGGTGACAAGAGTTGTCAACACCATTCTGGCCATCTCCTTGTACATTATCTGTAGTTATCTATTTAACATTTTCCCTCTAACTCTACCTACTTATTTATTAGTTATGTATTGAGACAAGGTCTTGCTCCATAGTCCAGGTTGCTCCTGAATTCACTATGGAGCCCAGGCTGACCTTAAACTCATGCAATCCTTCTGCCTCAGCCTCTCGAGCGCTGGGACTACAGGTGTACACCACTAAGCCTGGCTGACTTTTATGTAGTACTGGGGAATTGAACCCAGGGCCTTGAGCATGCTAGGCAGGTGCTTTAACCACTGAGCAAAGCCCACAGCCCTATTTTTTTTTTTTTTTTTTTTTTTTTGAGACAGGATCTTGCTCTATCTTCCAGGCTGGTCCTGAACTCCCTATGGAGCCCAGGGCAGCCTTGATTTCACAGCACTCCTCCTGCCTCAGCTTCATGAGTGCAGAGATTACAGGTGTGCGGCACCACCCCTGGCTTATGTGGTGCTAGGAAATCTAACCCAGGGCCTTGAGCTTGCTAGACAAGCGCTCTAACTGCTGTGCCATTCCTCTAGTCCCTCAATTTATTTTTAAAGTAGTCTGCGTTAAAAAGAAGTGTTCAGAGCAAAAGCTGAAGTCCTTGAAGTGGCCTTAGGTACCTTCCTGGCCTTACCAACTGACACACTCCCTTCCTTGACCCTCTGATCCAGTTTTACTGGCTCCTGTGGAATGCTTTCCCCGGTGCTTACCTGGCTCACGCTTTCTCCTTCTACGGTCTTTCCTCAGCCATCACCTCTCCGCAAGGGTAGCCGCGATTACCACCTACACTTGCAACCTGTCCCTCACCTCTTTCCTGGAGTAATTTCCCCCTGCGCCTTTGTCAGGGCCTGACATGCGTGTCACACTTCTCCATCCCCAGGCTGTGATCTGGGAGGGGTGAGGGCCAGGCTTGGGCTGCTCCGCTCACTGAGGATCCCCCGCACTGGAGCAGTGGCCGGCACACAGGTAGTGCTCGGCTAACGGAGCTTACTTGCTGGCTGGAGTGTGTGACACTAAGCAGCCAGTCACACATGTCAGTAATTCATGACAAGACGGGACAGTGCTCTGAGAAAGAAAGAGGGCAGCTAGGGGCATCAGGATGCCCTGCCCTGGCTGGAAGGCTGGGGTGGGGTTCTGTACCCCGGAAGAAGACTGAGACCCAAGGATGACTGTGTCTGGATGGAGGAAGGGGAGGAGCCTTCGGGTGCCAGGAACAGCTTGTGCAAAACCCCCAAGCACCCCCTCTAGGCGTCCCCTCTTAGGCCCTTTGGGGACCTTTCCTCTTCTTGTGGGCTTCATCTGCTCAGACCCTAAATACTTGTGCATTTCCTTGGGTTTTGCTGCCAGCAAGAGAGGGGGGAAACCAGGTTCTCTGAATTAAGCTCTGTGACATTAACAATCTGCTTCCCAGGCCTCTAGGTGGGGGTGGCAGGCTCTCTGGGGTGCTGTTGACTGGTCCAGACCCGGGGCTTTGGCAGCTGTTTCTTTTCTAAGAGCAGAGACATGGCCACCAGAACCCCCTGCCCTTGCCTCACGGCCCAGATCACAGATGCAGGATTTTCTTTTTCATTAGCTTAATGCTGTCTTTATTAACTGGGAAGGTTCCTGGAACTCACCATCAGCGTGCATTAAATGAACCGCTCACACGTGCACGGGCCCCCACCAGCCTGGCCCGCGCAGCCTCTGCGGGATCCTGCTCAGGGTCCCAGAACAGCCCAGGGCTGCCAGGCTGGGGGCGGCCAAGGCAGGAGGGGGATTTGCAGGGGGAAATTACTCAGGATGCTTCTGCCATTTGCAAATGGGAACTGACTGGCCAGGAGGGAGTGGAAGGAGAGGGCCTGGCCCGCGTGTGGGGGTACGTGCACGTGTGTGCGTGTCCCGTGAGAGCCGTGGGGAGGGCAGGGTACCTTTTTGGCTCCTTGCTCCTCTTCCGCTCCGTCACCAATCACGATGTAGACGGCTTTCCTGCCGAACCTCTGCATCACTCTCTCGAAGCAGCTCTCCTTCCCTGCGCACGGGAGAGGAAGGAGACGGCGGTGAAGACCCAGCAGCTGCCACGTGCAGCTGCCTGCGGCTTCCCAAGCATCCGAATCAGCCCCACAGGATAAGGAGGATGCAGAGAGGTGGGGTAGCTCCCCCGGCTTCCTCAGCAGGAAGAGGCCGGGCAGGATGGAGAGGGGGCCCCAGGTCCGTGCAGCTGCCAGATGGGGTATGACAGTTCAAGAGTGATTTAATGCCACCACGGTGCATCCTTAAGAGGGTGGACAAAGCTGGGCCTGGTAGGGCAGGCTGTAATCTCAGGACTCTGGGAGGCTCAGGTGGGAGGATTCTAATTTTGATCCCAGCCTTGGCAATTTAGCAAGACTCCTGTCTCAAAAAAACAATAAAAGAGAGGGAGGTAGGGAGGGAGGGAGGGAGAGAGAGAGAGAGAGAGAGAGAGAGAGAGAGAGAGAGAATGGCCATGGATATAGTTCAGTATAAAGGCCCTGGGGTCAATACCCACAGTCACACACAGAATCATCGCCTCCCTTGAGAAGAAACCAATATTCCTTGATGTAATAAGGTCACCAATTGTAAACAAACAGTAGTGTTAATTTCTAGTTATTTGAGTACAGTAATTCAATTCAGTTCAACACTATTAATTCTCAGTTCCTGCATTCTAATTTTTTCAACTCTGATGAAAGGCGGTGTTGGTGCCAGGGGACCCAGGAACAAGCTCCGCGAACCTTCCTTGACTCGTCCTTCCCCCGCCTGCTCCCCCAGGTCTGCCCGTCCCTACCGGTCTTGGTAGCGCTGTAGATGTTCTCAATAGGAAACACGGAGCCCAGGCCGTACAGCAGGACTTTGGCCAGGGCAGGAATGAGCTGAGTGGTGGTGACCAGCACGTTGACGCAGTTGGGCCTGAGGACAGAGCAGACTGCGGTCAGACTCAAAGGGACATGGAGGCCCAGCCCTGGCACCTTGCAGCATGAGCCTGGGGCTGGTCGGGGTGCAGGCTGAGGTGCTGGGGTCCGGCCAGGCCATCTTTGGGAGACCCGGGGGAATCCAGCACTTCTACCCCTAAACCTACCTGACAATGCAGTGCAATATGAATGTAACCATCTTCTCGTTTAAAAGCAGAGGCTTACTGCAAGGCCGCATACTTAATTAGCCTCTGGGTCCAGGTCATACAAATGAGGGACATGGAAGAAATGCAGGACAATAGGGACAGGTGGGGACTGGGGGACGCTGGGGAGCCCATGCCAATTCTGATCTTTTGTGAGAACTGAGGAAACTGGAAAGATGCTGCAGCAATGTTCTCTGCAGCTGTTCACTTGGCTCTGCTACTAGTGCAAGGTTTGCGGCGCCTCACACACTCACTTATGCGAAACTGAAGTGTGCAAGGGAGTATCTGGGAAGTCCAGTTCTCCTAAGTGTGGAAAAGGGGGAGCCACTGCTGTCAAAAAGTTGAGCGGCACAGAGGAAAGTGGGGACTTGCCGGGAGTTGATGAGGTTTAGAGCTTTCAGGGAGTGGGTGAGCCAGAGGTCCGTGAGCGCCTCCAGCTCGGCACGCAGCTGCAGCCACGTCTCTCTCTTGGGCGCTCCTATCAAGCCTGAGGCGGAGGGAGAAAAGGTGCAGTCGTCAGAGTGGAAAGGTACTCGAGTTACGGTACCCCAAGGGTTCCAATCAGGTGACACCACGGTCACTTCAACTCAGTGATCTCTCTTCATCTGATCTTCAGACCCACTGAGTGATGAACGCTTCTATCGCTGACCCATCTTCCCACCCCCATCCACTCACCTGTCCACCTACCCACAATCCATCCGTCCATCCATCCATCCACCCGCTCATCCATCTGTCCACCCGTCCACCCACCCAGAACTACCTTCTTCTTATTCTTTTTTTTTTTTTTGAGACAGGGTCTTGCTCTATAGCCCAGGCTGGTCCTGAACTCACTATGTAGCCCAGGCTGGCCTTGAATTCACAGCCATCCTCCTGCCTCAGCCTCCTGAGTACAACTGTGTGCCACCATGCCCCAGCATATGTGGTGCTAGGGAATCAAACTCAGGTACTTAGATTTCCACCGCTGAGCCATTCCTCCAGCCCCAGGACTGCCTCTGCATGCTGGGTACTATCACAGGCCTTCCCCACACCGCAGCAGCACCGTGGAGGAAGCACAGCTACACTTCGCCCTTTGTTTTAAGGGCCTCCCCTGTGCCAATTTGCATTGCCTGGTATTAATTCTGAGTTGGGCAGGATCCTTAGTTCCTTTCAGGAGAGAAGGCACAGAGAGGTCGAATCACCTGCTGAGTGTTACCCAGGAAGTGGTGGAAGGAGATCTTCCTCCTGTGCAGGGGCCAGCGGGGAGCAAGGCGGACCCTGCCCTGACTGCTGCTTCGCGCCTGCAGTCCGCAGCCTGGCATCTGAGAGACTCTGGGAGCGGCCTGACTGCAGAAGTGGAGTATCTGGCCTGGGGCTCCATGCTGGCTCTTTCGGCCCAGGCTGTGTGAGGCTAGCCAGTTTCCTTAACCTCTCTGATCTGAGTTTCTCTTTTCATACAACATGGATGGTGACAACATTTATAGGAACAGTGAGAAGAGCAACAGCGAGGGAGCTGTGAGAGTGACAACCCCTCAAAATAGCTGGCACACAGCAGCACCCCGTAACCTGAGCCTTTGCCAGGACTGTGCCCAGCCCTGAGCTGCATCAGGATCACGGCTGGGAGAGGATGCACATGGCCCCCAGGGGAAGCAGAGAATATGGGAACCCAAAAGGCACCCACAGAAAACTGACAGGAGCTGGTGATAAAAGCTGCCTCTTTTGAGTGCCTGCTGTGTACGAGACACAAAGTTGTGCCTTCTTCATATGTTCATAACAACCCTCTCAGCAGCCTGGGAAGTAGAATTGTTTTTCTTTCATTTCACAGACCTAGAACTGTGGCCAAGTGAGGTTATGCATGTTGCCTAAGCCACATGGCTGGGGATGCCGTGCTGGGACTGAAGGCCGGTCCTGTAAAGGTGACAGCTGGGACTCCCTTTGTTCTGGGAGAAGATGGAGGAGGTCTAGAAGCTTCTGGTAGATACTGTCAAACCCTCCCAATATGGCCTGGCACCTGGAGCCAGGCACTGTGACCATCTGGGAAGACATCAGACACCACCTGTGGTAGGAGCAGTGTCACCTGGTGTGAATGACCGCTGGCCGAGAGAATCCGAGAGCCAGTGACTGGGGCCTGGCCACTGCTCGGCTGGCTTTGCCTCTAGTCCTATCCAGACCCCTAGTCACTGCTACAGAGAAAGGCTGTCCTGTCCCTGGGGCTGGAGTTCCACCTGGGCCATGCTTAGAACCAACCAGAACATTGAGTTCCAGTTCCCACAGCTGCAAGGCAGATCACGAAAATCAGCCACACATGGATATTCCGTGGTGGCCCCACTGTGGGCGGGGCTGGAGCACCTGTGACTACGGGGCTTCTTCCACTTGAATGCTTCTGCAGTCACTGGGGAATCTTGTTTAAAAAAAAAAATGCAGATTCTGAGTCAGTAGCCTGTGTGGCCTGTGGTCACAACTTCTAACCTGCTCCAGGGTGGGCTCGGTGGCTGCCCCACACACCATGCCTGGTTCCACTGGGGGCTCCAGTGCCTGTGGGGGTGGAGTTGGGAGTCTTTCTGAACCGTTCCTAATGTTCAGAGTTTCAGATTCTAGGGGATGGAGACTTGGTGTTGTTTACCAGCCCTTAGGTGAGGCTGAGGCTGTACCCTGAGGACCCCCATGAGAGTCCCAGGGGGTGCTGAGAGAACCAGGCTGTGTTGGTGGGTGGAGCACCCCAGGATCAGGTGCCTCATCTCCTTGGCCTCTTTACTGCTTACTACTTACTCCTTATCCTTACTGATAAAACTCTGCCACCCACCCTGAGGGGTCTCAAGGTTAGGCGTCCAGCCAGCCAGAGCGTGGCACCCAGCTCGTGTAACAAAGCCGCAGCCCACTCACCGCCCACATTGTTCCTGTAGGTGTTGTACATCTCCTTCACGCGCCGGTAGCGGAAGGCCAGCTTCCTCATCCAGTCCACACCACCATGCACGCCTGAGCCCAGGCACAGGCCGGCACCCGGGGTCGCGCTGTGGAAGCCGTCAGTGGAGAAGTTGTACGTGCTAGGGACACAGAGCAAGAGGGACTGCATCAGGGTGGGGACACCAGGCCCTGTGGGACCCACGGAGGCCCTTGCATATCCATCAGCACAGGGTGCTGTGTGGCTACAAGGCCATGTCCCAATCAGCTTCCCAAGAAGGCAGCACCTGTGTGCTGGCCTAAGCTGCACCCATGTCCCCTTCTGCTGGGATCACACAGCGGGCACCTCAGGTTCCTGGGGGGAAGGAACGCTGCTTCTCCTCCCAGGAGCCAAGCTCGGGAAAGCCTCCCACCCTCTCCTTTTCAGAATCTGAAGATAAAAAGGAATGCCACAAAAATGGCCACCCATCCCAGCTACTCAGGAGGCTGAGGCAGAAGGATTCCAAGTTTGAGTCCAACCTAGGCAACTTAGTGAGACCCCATGTCACAAGAGCTGGGGATGTAGCTCATGGCAAAGGCCTGGGGTTTAATCTCAAGTACCAGCAAAAAAGGGTAAAAACTGCAAACCATTTGCTTAATTCTAATCTGATCTGGTCACTTCTGCACACATAAATGAGAACTAGGAGAACCAGAGGAGGTTCGGAGCTCTCTCGGCCTTGCTTGACCTTGACCCTTTTTTGATAAGAGTCTTGCTCTCTAGTCCAGTCTGGTCCTGAACTCACTATACGGTCCAGGCGAGGCTTTGACTCATGGCAATTCTCCTGCCTCAGCCTCCCAAGTGCTGGGATTATAGGCGTGTGCCACCACTCCCAGTCTATGTGGTGCTGGGGAATTGAACTCTGGGCATTGCGCTTGTTAGACAAACACTTTAACTGTTGTACCACTACTCTAATCCCCAACTAGGGATTTTTGAGTTCACAGAAGTTGCAGTTCTGGTCAGAGACAGGCATACCTCATCCTGTTAGCCAGCTCTCCCCTCCCACCCTCCTTCCTCCTGAAAGAGGAGCTACATTATCCACTGATCAGGAAGCACTTTTGATCCCCAAATTCCTACCTTAAATCTTGGCCATTATCATCTGAGGAGACATCGTCAACATGGATCTGGTCACAGTCCTGTGGAGAATGTGGCCTGGTTAATCTGATGTAGGTGTTAGGGTGGGCTTCCTGAGCTGGGGAGAGGGTGACCACTGCAGGGCGGGAGGAGCTGCGGGCTCGGGTTCTAGTTAGAGGTCTTTGGGTTGAGGTCCTCTTTGTCTTTAGTTTCTTGGCTTTAAGAAGGGCAACCATAATTTATCATGCCAACTGGGTTGGTTTTAAAAGCAAAAGGGGGCTGCATGACATTGAGGGTACAGGCATAAACCAGGACTCCCCGGATTCCCTGGAAACATGGTACCCCTGCCATAAAGTAGAAGCCTCTGTACGCTCAAGGTGTCCCTGCTGTGCTCTGCGGCACCTGCGTGGGGAGCCCTTTACGCCCCAAGCAGCAGCTCTAGGAGCTCACCTTCTGTAACTTGCTCCTGGGAGCGCCCTTCACCCAGCAATCCCTGTGTGCCAGGCGCTCTCCAGGGCTCACAATAGCAGTTTGGTGATGGAGTCTTTGTACCCTGCAAGCCTCGTGGGGTCTCCTTCCTTTCCTTAGTCCTCAACCTAGTGCCCACAGCTATGGGTACCCAGGGCTCTTGCCCTGAATGGGGCGTATGTTCCCGTCACCTCAGAAAATTCTGTGGATGGGACTGCTAGAGGACAAAGGAACTGGGCTGACGGTTTCTCTATCTACCTGGTTGGTAAACTCAAATCAGAAGGGTTTACAAAGTGGCCTGGAGACTTATCTATTTAGACCGCTCCATGCAGTATTTTTTGAAAATGACACAGGCTCAGAATTCTGAGTCTGTCTTCTCAGCTGCTCTCAGGTATTACTGTGACAGGAGACAGTGAGGTTGGAGACAGTGAGGTTGGAGACAGTGATGGACACAGGGTTCTCCAGAAACAGAGGAATTACTGGAAAGCAGGATTATAGAATAACTCCTGCCACTCCTAAGAACTAGTAAATGCGTAAACATTAAGTAGCTAAAACTTCTTAAGGATGGGCTTGGGCAGCAGCTTAAGGGCAGAGAACCTAGCAACCAGCCTTAGCGACTAAACTGCAGAGCACGGCACAGCCCTTTACCCAGCTCAACTATCAAAACCCCTAGACAGTGAGCCACAGAGGCAACCCACATTTCTGGGTCCCACTTCTGACTAGCAGAAGCTTTACCCGCCCTCCTTCCCCTCCTGTAATTTTCCAGACGAAGTGTTCTCTTCACAACCTGCCTCTACTAACATTATGCACTCAGCAAGGCAGAGCCCACCCTCCTGTATCCCGACCACCCCTTGGAGCTGAGGGAGCTGCCTTCTTGGGCCGGGGCTCCACCTGCAGTTTCCCACAGTCTCTACTGGGTTTGCCTCACTTTGCCCAGTTCCTTGATTCCTGGGTTTGAGAACTCTGAGCCACTGTAATCTCATGCGCGACAGAAAGAAGGATCTTACGACCTGCAATCCCGACATGCTCGTGAGATTGGGTTTAAGAGGCAACTGACATTAGAGACGCAGGCAAAGAGCAAATAGAACATGCGCTGCGAAAGCAACGCCCTGGCCCTCCAGTCCTTTTTCCCTTAGGCTCGAGAGCCCCTCCAGGGTCGCCGGGCCTCAGGCCCCTGGGCACCGGTCCAGGGCTGTCCTTGATGTCAGGGGAAAGGTATTTGGGGAGGCTCTGTTTTTCTCATTTGTGAGGGGATTATTAGGGGCACTAAAGCGCGACAACAGTAGCGATCACATTTCGGACTTCATAAAATACCATGACGCTCAGCTAGACGCTACCTCATACTCCACCAGCTGACCAAGATCAAGTTACCCACCAAGCAGGCAGCAAGGGGAGCTGGACAGCGCAGGGGACTGGTGTCCTGGTGGGATGTGCGGGGAAGAGAATCCCAGGGCCCTAACTCGGCTGCCTCCGACCTCGGTGTCGGGACAGGCCTCTCAAGCCAGCGAAGGTGGAGGAACAGCTCTGAGGGCCTTGACTCAAGTGTGGTGCCATGGTGCTGTGACGCATCCAGGGCAACCTTTGCCTCAGGGACTTCCACATGCTGACCCACAACACTCTGCAAAGAGCTTGCGCAAGGGACGAGAGGAGTGGCCCCTGGGCCTCTTGAGCCTGCACCGGTGAGTCCCACCCACCCAAAGACTAGGAATCAGCCCCTTTGGGCTTAGCACTGTGTTGCAGGATGAGATGGAAGGTTTCCAGGACTCAGTGTGACTTTTGCCCTCAAGGTGTTCCCTGTGTCACTGGGAAAGATGAGCACAAAACACCCCACTACTGCTCCTGTGGTATGTGAGTGCTGGTCACCCACCAGCATCCAGCCTCTGGGTGCCACTGTGTCTTGGACCAGGTCTGGTTCTTTGCTTTTTCCAATGCCCCCAGTGGCCATCTACTGCCCATCCTGCATAGACCCACCACCTGGCCCTTCTCACTGGGCTCCCAGCTACCTGCACCTTCCACCCAGACCAGGGCCTGGCACACACATCTTATGGAGGTGGAAGGAGTTTGCTTGTGTAAATAAAGTTTTATTGGAACACAGCCATGTTCACTGATTTACATCTGCCTATGGCTGTTTCCATGTTACAATGGGAGGACAAACTGTGACACAGACAGGATGGCCTGCAAAGCCTATATTTACTACCCAGCCTCTTTTTAGAAGCAGTGTGCTGCTTTTGTTGTGGTCCCTTCCTGGCTCTCCCTGCTCCCACCTTCGCTTGCCCTCAGCCTCATCCACCCAGCAGCCACAGGCACCCTACTAAACCCTAGGTCAGATGCTGTCCCTCTCCTGCTCCAAACCAGACTATACTTCCTTCTGAGTAAAAGCATGGCTGCCAGGCGACCCCTGGGCCCATGTGATCTGCACAGCCGCAAGCTGATTGGTGCCTTGACGTCATTTCCCACCCCTTTCCTCACTGTGCTTAGTAGCCTCTCACTTGTCCTTCAAAAACTAGCACACACTTGCTGTAGGGTCTTTGCACTTGCTGTTCCTGAGACCTCAAATGCCTTTCCGTTCTTTTCCCAGCTGTCAAGAGCTTTCCAAAGGCTTTGTAAATGCTCCCGAAATCTACCCCAGGAAGTCTAGGGTATTCTTCACTTTGTGGAGCTAACCTAGGCTCAGAACAACCAACTTCTTCTGTCATCCACAGCAGTGGGCAGCCCTGAAGGCAGTGCCCAACTGTATTAAGTTTTGCATGGTTAGAGAGCACGTCAGGTTAAAGCACTGACTCTGGAGCCTGAATTTGAATTCTGGCTTTGAAACTTACTCAGTGACCAGGAAAAAGGTTCTGCAAATCATGTGCCTCAGCTTCCCATCTGTCACTGAGTTACGCTGCTTACCTCTTGCAGGTATGTACAGATTCAAGGGGCCAATGCAGGCAATGTCATCTGAGAGCGCCTCTGCCATAGAAAATGCCCCATTCACATTTGCCACACTGATGCTGTTTTGAGATCTGTGGGCCCAAACTCCATGCCTGACGCAGTGACAGTCAAGCTGGTTGGCAGTGACCCTCAAGAGAGGCTCGTGGACAGCCGGCTCTGCTGACAGGCAAGAGGGAAGCCAAGCATAAAACAACACTGCTCAGCCCAGATGGCGGTTGGGATGCTGTGTGTAGCACGCGGGGCACAGCAGGGCTGTCGTCGGAGCCCTGTTCCTGCCTCTGGAGGGGGGCTGTGGCCCTCAAATGCTCATCCCTGCATGCCCGCCCTGGCCCTGCCACCTTTGTGGGGGAGGTGGTCACCTTTGATTCTTCAGCTTTAAAAAATAAACTTGCAATTTTTGAATAGTTTTAGATTTGCAAAAGTCGGCAAGGATAGTGGAAGGAGGCCACCTATGCTCCATACGCAATTTCCTCACAACCAGAAACACACGTGGCCACACTGTTATTACCTTAAGGTCAGTAGTTTTTTTTTTTTTTTAAATTTCCTTAGTTTTTCCATGAATATCCATCTTCTGCTTCAGGATCCCACCAGGGCGTCATGTTCTTTCTTCTAGTCAGTGGGTCTCTCTGAGGTCCTCTGCGCTGTGACATCTCCTTGGACTATCCTTGCTGCTGGTGACTGTGGAAAGGAGTCACCACCGTGTGCTTTGCAGAGCGCGTCCCAGCCAGGAGCTGTGTGACATTCCTTGTGTGATCGGACTGGGGCTGGCGCGTTGGTGGGGAGATCACAGATGGAGGCGCCCCTTTTCACCTCCAACCAAGACCACACACTGCGACTGACCAGGGCTGCTGCCAACCTCGAGCCCCAGCTCAGGCGGCACACAAGTGCCTGAGCCTGGCAGCTCCTCCGGATCTCCTCCCTGTTCTCCTTGGAAGGAAGTCTGTACCCACCGAATGTGTAGTAGAGGCATGAAACAGCTTTCTTGTAGGGGACACTTGTCTGTTCTCTCCCTGTCTACCCATTTCTGCATTCACTGATCTCCGCTAGAGTGGATCTGTAGGTACTTATTTTACACTTTGGTTTACAATCCGATACTAAGTTGTCTGTTGTATTGCTAAACTACTTCAGCTTCGGCCAGTGGCTCCTGTGTCCCTTCAACTCACCAGCCACCATGTCCTCACTTTCTGGCACTACGGGATGCTCCTGGCTCACCCGCAGATTCCTTTCCCCAGCCGGAGAGTCAGCCATTCCGCCAAGGAGCGCTGGTTCCTTTTATTGGAGAGTGGGATTAGAAACCAACATCTGGGCACAGTGTTGGCTTGCTCCTACAGGGTGTCATTGCTTCTCCATTTTCTTGGGTGACAGAATAAAGTTTTAGGTTTTAGTTTTTGGATTACGAAACATGGCCAATACATTGGCTTGCAGGTGTGTTAGGAGGCCAGGGCAGAAGCTCAGTAAACTGTAACAGCTAATTAGTCCAGACGCTTCCTTCTGCCAGTGTGGAAACAAACTCAGGAGGATCTGGGGAGAACTTCTACAGAGTCACAAGGTGACGGCTGGGTGACAAGCCTGTATTCTCAGCTACTTGGAGAACTGAGGCAGGAGGATCACCTGGGAAACTTAGTGAGACCTTGTTTCGAAATAAATAAAAAGGCTGAGGATATAGCTCAATGGTAGAGTCACACACACACACACACACACACACACACACACACACGTCAGAGTGGATGACAGTATCTGCTGCGATGGTAGGAACAACCCACTTAATTTTTTTTTTTTTAATCAGGAATGACAGCAGCTTACCCACCTGTCACAGGCTCAAAGCCCAGTTTTCCTTTCAGGACAATACTACAAGGCTAGTCTCCTAAGAGCACGTGGCACGTGTGGCATGTACTTCATGTTTTTGTTTGCTTGCAGTCTGCCGACTGGGATTGATCTTGTTCTCAAAGGCATCTGGAACCTCCTCTCTCCAAACCAGCAGGATCCAGTGAGGTTTTTGGGTGGCAGGCATACATCTAAAACAATTTAATGCTTTCTCATGGCCATTTATTTTTAATTTCCCTTGAGCTAATTTTCGTTATTTATCCCTTACCAAAGACTATCATTTTCACTTAGGTTTTCAAATTCACTGGCAGAACTGTGTACACAGAATTTTCGTAAGTAAAACAAACGAACCTTCCTTGAATCTGCAGTGACGTTCAGTCTTTCATTCTGGGAGCTAATTTCTCTCTGTCCCCTTAATTATGCCTAATTAGGTACCTCCTGGGTCCTTTCACAGACCAGTTCTCATTAATTTTCTTCTTTCACATCAAGTTCACTTAAGGCCGTCACTGTCCCGGTGGACACTGTTCTCCGTGTGAGTCTACAGACTCACACTTAGCGCTCATATTTTAACTTTTTATCTCTTTATCTTTTTATTTTATCTTCTTAAGTCTTATCGTTTGCAACAAATAGTGCAAGCTGACATGCTTATCAGAACCTGTTCTGAATACTCTGGCCAAGGTTCCCAGACTCTCCTGTTCTGGTTTATACCATGACTTTTGGTCATCGGCTTCTAGAGACACAAATGCAGGCAGGAAATCACTGACAAATTGGCTTTAAATAGATGCCTCTGGTAGGGCCCAGATGGGCTGCCTGGCTGTCACCCCCGCCCCCCCTTTTGAGGTGGGCATACTTTTGAAGAGCAATTGCTGACTACCTTCAGGCCAGCCTCAGAGGAGTCACGCCCTGGGAAGGAAAGCTCGGCCATCCCTCTTGTGCTGTCTAAATGTTTAACTTATCCCAAGAGCACTGAAGAGGTTGTGGCCTCATTGTATTAATAGCCAGTTGAGCGGGATGTCTAGGTGAGTGGGTCAGACCTAACAGAGACACAGGATTCTCCTGGACGGCCCCTGCAGATGTTTAGCCATCGGGCCTGTGTGACAGCCTGCCTATCCCAGCAGCTCACTCCCTCTGGTGTGGTCTGTCCCCAAGCTCCAAAGACACCTTGAATCATCGCCCTGCAAGCCCACCAGCTGGCCTGTCCACTTCTGAACCCCACCAAGGGTGCCTGTTGTGACCCCTGCATTCATCTTGTTTCTCATGAAGGGTCTTTTTCTTTAGTCACTTTGCTGGGTTCTGTTCCGTCCCTGCTCCATAGGTGTTTCAAAATTCCATCGTCCCTGCAGGATAAATGTCTTGGCTTAGATGTCAATGTGACCTGTGGTCAAATCTCCACATCATTTTTTTTTTTTCCTTTTCCTGGCCCTAGAAATAGAACCCACGACCTTCACACTGAGATACATCTCCAGCTCTTCTTTTATTTATATACATGTATTTTTGAGACAAGGTCTTAATAAGTTACTAAGTTGTGCAGGTCGGGCTCAAATTTGTGATCCTTCTGCCTCAGTCTCCCGGAGTGCTGGCGTTGCAGACCTGTGCCACCAAACCTGGCTCACAATACTTCTCCTAGCTGTGTTGCCCTGGGAAAATGACCTCTCTGGGCCTGAGTTTCCTCACTTGTAAAACAAAGCTTAGAAGAACATTTCCTTGCAAGGCAGTGGTAAGGACAGAGGCATTCATAGGAGACAACTTGTGCAGGACAGGGGCTCATTATGCATCCATTGCAGTCCCAGTGTCGTTCTTGGTGCCTTACTTTTCCTGCACTGGGTATGTGCAGCAGCCTGCCTTTCTGCTACTGTCAGGGAGAATGGAGCCAGAGCGGTGAAGCCCCCTCGGGCCCCGGGTGGCACGCAGTGAGTACACAGTGTCGCAGCTGCTGTGGTGATGCAATGTGTTATTCTTGTCTGCGTCCGAGCTCAGTCCTTGTCCGCATGATCCACACCTTCCTTTCTTTCTGGAAATGCATTCAGATTGGTGCTCTCTGGTGGCTTGTCCTCTCAGGGGAGGGAACAGCGTGGCCATGCCTCCAGTGGCCAGTCACTGCTATTTTTGTGGGGTTTTGTGTATTCAACGTGAGGACACACTCCACTTATGGACGTCTCCTCTGGCTGTCAGACTCCCCAGCTTCCCGCTGCTCCAGCCCACTCTGTGCTCTCCCTCTGGGTCTGTCATAGGCAGCATGGGACAAGCTCTTGGCTTTCAGGTGGGAATTTTCTTTCTCAAGCCAGGTGGTACTTTCTCAAGCATGGTGAACACAATGAGGCACTGGTGTCTGCCTGTAGCCACTGAGGAAAGGCCACAAACGACACTACAAGCCAGGAAGAGGCCTTTGACAGAACCTGAATTTGCCAGACTTTTGAGTTTGGGCTTCCAGCCTCGATAGCGGGAAAATATAATTCTGTTGTTGGAGGCCCCTCCCTGTCCTGCACAATGAACCTGAGTAGCCTGAACAGACAGGTACAGCGGTGCTCACACCAAGTGAGCTGACCTGTGGGAACCACACTGAGCAGGGCTGGTGACACAGCCAGGACATCTCAGCGGATCGTTACTGTTGTAAATGTCAATAGCACTGCTGAAAACGTAGGTGCGTCATGTCTTTCAGATTTACAACTCTAGAGGGCCCCTGTCTGAGAGAACTTTCTGTCCAACACGAGCGTCACCAATCACATGTGGGTCTTTCCATTGACAATAGTTAAAATAAGCACCAAAAAATTCTGTGCCTCAGTTGCACATTTCATGTGCCCAATGCCACATGCAGCTGGTGGCTGCCAAATGAACAGCACAGGCCTCGGCATCACATTACTGCACAAAGCTCTACTGGACACACTGCTCCAGGATGCTGGCTTTCAAATGGCTTTGACTGTGATCTTCAGTAAGAAATGCATTTTACATCATATAGATTTATATTACTGAACCAATTTTTGAAACAAGCATTACCACTCTAATTTTTGGTGCACTATATAATCTTCTTATTCTCTACTTTATTATTTAAGACATTGTTGTGGTTTTGACTTTTCTAATTTTTTTTTAAAAGAGGTCTTACTATATTGCCTAGGCTAGTCTCCTAGGCTCAAGTGATTCTCCTGCCTCAGCCCCCTGTGTGTCTGGAATTACAGATGTGTACCACCTGGCCACTGTGTCTTTCTGGGTTTTACTACCAAACAAGCTGCCTTTTTTTTTTTTTTTTTCCTTTAGAGACAGGCCCTTTCTTTGTAGTCCAGGCTGTCCTGAACTTACTATGTAGTGCAGGATGGCCTCAAACTCATGGCAGTCCTCCTGCCTCAGTCTCTGGAGTGCTGGGATCACAGGCGTGTACCACCTTCAAATAAGCCACTCGTACACACAGGGAAGGTGGCTGTGGATATTTATGGCAAAATCTCAGCAACAGTCTGACCTGGGCTGGATGCTCACCACAGACATTATAATTATTATGTTTTTGGGTTGTTTTTATGGCTATGAAATCACTATAAAAATCACGAGTCACGTAAGTTAGTTATGTTTTCCTAACACATTTAACAATCAAATATGCACGATCTCCCACCTTGCCCAGTCCTGGGCCCACGTGGCTCGGGGAAAAGGCTCACGTGCTGGACTGCAGCATGTCTGGCTCTGGGCTTTGTGCATCTTCGTTCATCCTTACAACCCAGGAGGGAGAGACTTGTCCTATACCCATGTTACCAGATGAGGAAACCGAGGTGCAAGGAGATAAAGTGACACCATAGAACCAGCAGGCGGAGCCAGGACTCAAGGCAGATGGGATTGATTAGAAAGTTCTTGCCCTACACTGCCGGCACACATCCCAAATACTCTGCCCTGTGGCCAAACTCAGCACCTACACGCCCCTTCCCCAGGCCTCCCGCTTCAGGGGTTCTGTCACCTGGGAGTCTGGGGACCACTGACCTATTGCAGACACCCTCTTCTACCTCTACCCACTGTGGTCTGTTCTCTACAGGGCAGCCACAGAAGCTCCTGAACCATGTTATGCCATTCTGAAGTCCACAATGTCACCCGTGGAATGTGACCCAAAGCCACATGATGCCTCCACTGCCCACCACAATCCTTCTTTCTCCCTCACTGCAGCCACACTGGCCTCCTCCCTTCCTCTAGATATCCACAGGGCCCCTCCCTTACCTCCTTCAGATTTCTACTCAAATGCCAGAGAAGTTTCACCTGCACAGACCATGTGAGATGTCAACTCCTGCAGAGCCCTTTCCCTGACTCTCCCCTCAGACTCCTGCATCTGGCAGGGTGCTGTAAGTTCAGCTGTGTATGGCCGCCTTCCCAACCAGCAGGCTACTGCCTCCAGGGCGTGGGTCCTGCCGTGGCTGAATCTGTGACACAGAGACAGAGGCCTGGCAAACACTTAGGTCTCTGTGAAGACCTGCGGGGTGCAGGAATAAGCCTCTTATTTCAGACGGCATTGCAGGCTTGGGGAAGAAAGGCACCCGCTTTATTCTCTCAGCCCCATGGTGGTGTCGGAGCTGGGCCTCCCACGGGGCTCTCGTCCCTCCGTGCCCCACAGGCCTCCCCGGAGAGGCCGCTCCTCATCTGTTGATGGGGCTGCCCTGCACCAGCAAGCAGCATGTTTTCACTTGTGTGTTTTAACTTCTTCCACGTGTAGCATGGTTTCAATTCTGCCGAGGTGCCCTAGGGGCTCCTGGCACTGGGGACATTTTTGGGAAAAAATTTAGAGAATAAAAACAAACTGGCTTCTCCAAGTAACTCCAGCTGGTCATAAAGGCCCTTCTCCAAGTGGGGTGGCTGACTTCCGGGCCATGGAGAAGCAGCGGGTGGCTCAGAAGCCACAGGCCTGCAGCCCACGCGGACCCCGCAGAACACCCAGCTGAGCTCCAGATCCAACCAAAATTGACAGAGTGCCACCCACAATGTGTGGGGCACTTCCCTACACATGTCTACATGCCAACCTGGGGTCCTCGCTGGGGTGCCTCGGACATCTCAATCCCACGTACCTGGAACAGGAGGCGGTGCCCCACTGCACGTCTGCACCCCAAGTTTGGCTGTTCTCAGAAAAGGTCACCGCATCCTGGCCAGGCCAAGCCCAGGAGTCCTGCCGCCCACCACTACCTCCAGCCAGCTGCGAGCCCTCCAGGCTTTGCTCACGTCAGCAGGCCACTGTTCTCCCTGCACAACTGCAGTAACTGCTCTGCTGCTCTCCCGTTTCCACTGGGAAGATCTGCTTCTCGCCTCTCACTGTCCACTCTCCACAGAGCAGCCAGAGTGGACTTTTGAACATGCAAGCCAGATCACATGGCCTCTATGCTGAGTGTCCCCTCACCCCATGGCCACACACAACACTTAGTGTCAGCTCTGATTTCTACAATAGCCCCCCTCCAGGCATGTCTATCCTGGCTGTCCCCAACCATGGTCCTCTCCTGAGTGCCAGTGAATTCACACTTGTCCTCACGCCGGGGCCTTGGCACTTGCTGTCTCAACTCCCCAGATCCCCACTGGCTGGCTCCTTGTCACCCCTGAGCTCAAGGTCCCCTCCACAGGCGCCTTCCCTGCCCTTACAGGAGTGCGGCCCACATCCTCCCATTGCTTGGGTTCACATCTGATGGCTGCATTTCATATCCTTTCCACCATCACAAACTAGATCACTACGGATCCGACCGGGTATTTCCTACCTGGGCCCCAGGGATTCAGGTTGACAGGGTGGTCCCCGCTCTCACAGAACTGCCACTCCAGGAGGAAACAGGCCAAACCCAAATCCACGCTGGGCCGTCTCACTACAAAGGCTAATACTGCCTGTGGTTTTGTTAAAGCAAGCTGGGTTCTGGTGCTCACAACCAGCTGAGGCTTTACTACGTGAAGCTCCAGAAATACTTGCTGAGTTCAACGTGACCACTGAACCATTCCTACTTCTCCACCTCTCTCCTTTCTTCTTGTCTCGTCTTTTTGTCCCCCTTTCCCTCTTTTCTCTGCTCCTTCCTTTCCTTCCCTTTCCTCCCTCCCTTCTTCCCTTCTTCCTCTGTTTTCACCTAGGTCACGAGAGGTCACGGTGTCCCCCTCCAAAGCACTTTCCTTCCTTTTCAAGTTTCTACCACAGTTCTCTCTTTGAAACAAGTACCAGCAGAGAACACGGATTCCATGTTTTGGATGGGGACACTAGGGCCCTAGGGGCTTGCACAGATGGAACAGAACAGTAGACTGGGCATTCCCTGCCTCTGGCCTGGAGACTAGGCGGAGAAGCCGAGACCCTTCCCTGGTGGTGAACACCGTCAGGTCCCTGGCCGGCTGGGACAGCTTTGTGGTCTTTGGCATTTCTACTTGGACTTCACAGTTTAGTCCCCAGGGATTCTGCAGATTCTCAAAACAATATATTCCCACTAGAATAACTAGAATTATTCTTTCACATTTAGTTTTATTTTCAGTTGCCTTTAGTCTGTCAAGCCCATCATGTGATTGTAACTTACAAGGCCAGAAGCGCTCCATACTAACTTTCTAATTAGCTCAAACCCCTTCTTTACCTTCAAGAAAGAGGCTTGCTCTTTCATTACAGGGAAGTAACTCGTATTTTCCTAATTGCTTTGGCTATCAGGAAGCTCAGAGATTAACACTAGCAGCTCACAGATCGCAGCACTTAGCCTGAGCCTATTTCCCAACCCCCCCACAATTCTTTACCTGCATTCATTTAGAGTCTTTTATTTATTTTTATCTCTTTGCCTTTGCTTTAACAGTTGTATTTTAAATATGTTTTCCACTTGAGGTCCTCCCCAAATCTTTCCAACCACGGGCTGGCTATAAACAAGTAAGTTAAATTTATTTCCAAAGCCGGGCTTCTCCTGTTTTTCTACCTCCTCTGCGTCTCGTTCAGGGTCTCGGGAGCAGACACTCTAAGCATATTCTCTCTGCTTGCCAGCTCTCTCTCTCTCTCTCTGTTTGTAAAACATGCTTTCTGAGGGAATGTAAATTGTTTTTAAAAGCTTCCATCCTGGCCCATTGCTAATTATTGCTGACCCTGGAGGATCTGCACTAATTTGCCTTAATAAACTTATTAAATCGCAAATTTCAGGAGGAAGAAACTATAGAGCCTTTATTGGATTAGCGAGACTGCCAGTGGTCATCACTCGAGCAGAGAGAAAAGCCCATTAGCGGCACAGGAAAGCCAGGGAGGCGAATCTGGCCAAGTGTGTTTCCAATAAACTGTGGCTGGCCACTTCTGTGCCTTCTTGGGGTTTGCTAGCAAAAGTTATGAGCCTCTAGAAGAAAAAGAAATGAAAACAGAAAGAAAAGGGAGGGAGGGAAGAAGAACAGAAGGAAACAAGGAAAAGAAAAAAAGAAAAGAAACAACATCTCCTCCTCCCTCAGCCCCCAACCGGATCTAGGTGACGACACATGGTCACCACTGAAGGGAGGCGGCCACTGCAAACCTCTAGGTCGTTGAAGAACAGGTGAGTGTCCGCGAGGTTGAAGATCATCTCTTCCATCATCAGCCCGATGCGCACGGACGTCGTGGTGTCCTGTGGGGACAGAAGGGCACGGTCCCATACAACTGCGGCCTCTGCGGTCACAGCCTCCCTCTCCTCCCTGCCCTGCCAGGCAGCTCTGGCTTGCTCTCTCTCCCTCCTATGACATGGCCCTGTGCAGGGTGGGGGCGCGCAGCTCTGGAGTGTGTCTCTGGCTCTTTTCCATCCCTACCTGCCCTTGTGGGCATCTGAACTTCCCCATGGTTGCCTGCCCTGTGGTCAGTGTCGCACGGACACTTCTTAAGGAAATGGCTGTACTCAGGGCTGAGCAAAGGTGTGTTTTCAAGTCTTCCTCCAACACAGTTTGGTTTTGAGGGAGGCCTAGAAGATTCCAGAGAAAGCAGCAAAGCTGTGTTTCAATGACTCCTGGGGGAGGCCACTTGTAGGGTCTCTTTCTGGCATCCCTCCATGGATGCTGCCTGCCTCTTCCTGGTAGTTTGAAATCAATCTTTCCCAACAGAGATACCTTATAAAAACAAACCCACAAAGACCCACAGTGTACATCCACATCTGGGAAAATGAGGCAACCTCCAGGAAATGACATCATAGCATGGCTCCTGCTAAGAAGCAGGCACTGAGAAGTACAGCACTAGGTACCACAGCCAGCTGCATCAAGGGTAGAGAGGGGAGTACCCTAAGGATGTCCTCTCCTATGGGTGCAACACTGCTGTATACTCATATTTGGGGTCCCTCCCTGAGGGCCTCTTCCTGTCTGGTTTTGTCCGGCTCATGAGTTGAGCAGGTTTTACTTTCTCTCTCCTCAGTACTGAGGATTGAACCCAGAGGTCTATGACATATCCCCAGCCCTTTTTATTTTGAGAAAGGGTCTTGTGAAGTTGCCCAGGCTGGCCTTGAACTTGTGATCCTCCTGTCTTAGTCTCTCAAGGAGCTGGGGATACATGCGTGTTCCACTCTACCACACCTGGCTCTTACACTATTTAACAGCATGCTTTTGTACTATGAAGGCAGAGAGGAGTAGCTGTGACAGAGACCGTACGACTCGCAGAGCCTGAACTATTTCCTAAACAAAGTCTGGCAGCCCTTGACCCAGTCTCCCCGTGGAATTCAGGTGTGACCCTGTGACTGGTTTGGGCCAGTGATACATGAGTAGAAGTGATGTTATACTTCTTCTCCATGGCTTCATGAGCCAGTGATGGTTTCCCAGCCTCTGCCTTCCCACTTCACAGGACTGTGTATGTTCTGGGTAAAAGCTGCCCTATTTGCTTGGTTCCAGAGCAAAGGTGATGTGGGTCAGAGTCACAGCTGATAACAATGGGTGTGCACCATAAATAAGAGATACACCGAAGAGGAAAGAGTTTAGGGGATGCTTGTCATGCAGCATGCCTTCACCTAGCCTGACTCATACACACAGAGGTATGGTGGACAGCAGTTTTCAGCCCTGGTTGCACACTACGATACGCTTGGGAGCATTTAAAAACCCAGATGCCCAGGCTGCATTCCAGACCAATAAAAATAAGAACTGCCGAGGCTGGGGTCTAGTTAGGAAGACGTTTAGGGTTCTCCAGGTGGTTCCTGTGTGACCCCAAGGTTAGGGACCACTCGCCGCATGCCTGGCTTACACTTATTCAATGCTTTCTCTGCATCATTTTACAAGTATTGTATCATTTAATCCCCACAAAGCTCTACGAGGAAAGCACTTTCCCGTTTTACAGGTGAGAAAACTGAGGTACACAAAGGTTTGGTAATGTGCTCCCAGCCACACAAGCTAGCAGGTGCTTGAATTGGAACCCAGGTGCTCTGGCCACAGAGCCACGCAGTTCCCAGCAGGCCTCGGAGAGGCTGGAGCCGAGGGAGGAGGCAGGAGGGCCTTCACGCTCACTCTGCTCACGCCTCCTCTTGTTCGAATGTTTCCCTGGAAGGCTCTATCAATACTATTATAAAAATAGCTAAAAGCATAAATGCTTCTTGAAGTTTAAAAAAAAGATTAAAAATGCAGCTGCTGATCTCAGCTTTGCACACACAAGTGTGAAAATCAGGCCCAAAAAGAGAGCCCCAGGGAAACCCCTCACGAGGGCTCTGGGGAGCCAGACTCTGGGTCCTGGCTGGGAGGGGGCCTGGCGTGAGACCAACAGCGCACGCGGAAACACACCTTCCAGAGCTGGGGAGGGAAGGTCGGGGGCGTTCTCATGCACCGCCCGTGTTACCACACAGCCTTTCCCGGTGTGGCTATCTGTGCGCCTGCCCCCTGGTGGCCACCCTCAGCGCAGGACAGGAAGCCAGAGGAGCTGCAACTCAGCCCTGCTGTTCTAAGGATTCACTCTGAAAAATGTCACTTCCCAAGCCAGCACAGAGAGGGGGCCTAATTATTATGTGCACTACGGCTTCTCGGATAATGCATCTGCACAGTCAGAAGAAGGCACTCCTGTGTGCGTATACAGTTGAGATTATGATCAGTGGAAAACAGGAGGGTGAGGAAAGAAAGCTTGTGAGTGTGGAGGGGGCAAAGCTGAGAAAAGAGAGCTCAGGCTGAGCCTGTGGTGTGCAGAGCCAGAGATCGTGCCTAAAGCAGGAAAAAGAAAAAAGCAGCAACAGAAGTGAGTGACTTAGAAACTCGGAAAAATAATGCAGAAAAAAATCAGCAAGTTTAAAGTTGTTGCATCTGGGCACAAAGGTCTAAGGGTGGTAGGTCATGTCACAGGAGACTGCCTGATTTCATGTGTTTGCTTTATAGAACTCACATTTATGCTTACATTTCTTGGGTTAAATATAAAAACAATTTTAGTTACTTTTCATTAAACATACTAGGTAATCCCACTTTTTACTATTGATCCCTGAACAAAACTCATGCTCATGGGAAGGGAATGTACCAAAAGATATTCCCTACTGGATTGTTGGTAAATCATAATAGCAAAAGACTGAAAATAATTTAGCTGTGCAGCCGAAGGAGGACAGAAAAAGAAAACAAAATCCATTTATCTCATAGAAAACTAAATTTCAGTGGAAAGACATGACTAGATTTCCATGTGTAAACATGAGTACATCACACCAGTATACTGAGGGAAAAATCTCAAGGATATGTGACATACTGCATGTGATTACCATTTATTAATAACACATAAAATGTTGCAATGTGTTACATATTTATTAGTATCTGAAAGGACATACCCAGAGGCAGAACAGTATTTATTTTGGGAAGGTAGAGAAGGAGGAACAGGAATCAAAAGTGATGTCTGAAGTAAACTTTTGTATTATTCATAATATTCTAAAAATATCTGAAAGGAGATTCCAGTATTTATTGTGCAACTGAAGGTGAAACAATGAATGCCCCCCGAATGCCTGGAGGTCTTAAGGACACCCACCCACTGCCTCAGTTCTCCCTGTTGCCAAATTTTCCGAAAATCTGCTCCTCTGTTGGCTCTCGAGTGCAGGTGAGGCTGCCACTGGGGCCTTTTCTCAAGGGAGTTAACACAAACTGCTGTGCAATGGCAGATACATCTACAATGGCCCCAGAAAACCACAGCTATCCCAGGAACTGGGTAACTCAGTGTGAGCCCAGGACTGGACCACTCTATCTCAGTAGAAAATGTTTCTCGACGGATGCAAAGACCAAAAAACCTAAAGAAAGCTAAGATTGGTGGCAACTCTGTATTAACACGAAACACACCTGGTATGAAGACCTGCCTTCCATTTCATCTCAGGCTGCCTGCTGCATGCATCCTCAACACTCTCTAAACACACCACCCAGCTCTGCTGGTGTAAGTGACCCAGAGCAGCACGGAGGGGCTCCCTCCCTCTGACCCAGTCAAATAAAGCCTAAAATATGGGTGCCTTCACCCTACGCTCTTCAGCTAACCAAAGGCCACTGACCCCTTCAAATCCACTCGGATCCTCCACCACCTGCTGGTGCGGCGAGAGCCAAAAGGAGACAGCATGTGTGGAACGCCTCGTCCGCCTGGTATTCAGCGGGCTCCTCGCAGGTGGTCACCGTCATCGCCTCTGTCCACCTCCTCACACCCGGAAGCAAGGAACCTGCTCCTGCAAACCCAGCCGAACACCCAGAATGCAGAGGCACAAGGCCTATAGGATGCGACGCACAAGAGAACTATTTTCCTAATCATTGCATATTCTTTGGGTTAAAACAAACAAACAAACAAAAAAAACAGTGGTTAATTTCCTAAATAAGCAACAGCCTAAAGTGGATCACTTGAAAAGAAGGAACCAATTTAAACCAGAATGGAGAACTGAGGAAGGGAGTCCTTCCAAAGCAGGCTTCCATGTGTCCCTCGTCCTGGGAAGGGCTGGGCTGGGCTGGGCTGGGGGTTGGGTGCTGAGGAGGGTGGAATGTCGTCTTTGTGTGCCTGAGGATTAGCTCTCCCCGTGAAGGTACAGCATCAACAAGGGCACGGCAGCTTTCTCCAATGCGCTCTAATGCCCTGCAGATTTCCCAGGGCTTGGCCCTGGGGTGGGCTGCACGTGTGTTTGGTTGGGGGCTGGAGACGAGCCTCAGCTTCGGAACTGCCCCTGGGGCAGAGGCTGTGGACCTGCGTGCAGCGCTGTAACTTAATTATTATGCATTCTTGGTGAAATTCTCTTAATGAGAGGAGGGTGGCCCGGTCTTTCATCATATGGAGGGCTCAGAGATCAGCCTGGCGGGTCACCACATTAGCTTGGGACATGGGGCTGACGGAAAAGGGAAAGAGCCTTGAAGAAAGTTTTTCCTAAACAAAATCCATAAGATGCAAAACAAAGGCAAGTGGATGAAGAAGTGGCAGCAGATCTGCTGCAACGTGCAGGTCTGGAGGCCGAGAGACTCGGGTTTAACCAGACCGTGGCAGTTGTTTTCCATCAAGCACCTCCACTTTCTTCAGATTCAGTCTCCAACTTAAGCCACCTCTCACGTCTACTTCCAGGTCTTAGGCAGGAGGAGGTGACTGTTTGCATTCCAAAGCAAGTGTCCGAGTTTTAACCACGAAGTTGTCGTAATGAATCAGAGATCTGGTGGTCCACTACAGAATTGCCTTGTGTGTGTTTCTGAGTGTTCAAAGCATGGAGCGCTCAATCTAAAGACAAGAAGCTCCACACTCAGCAGCCTACCTAACTTTTAGGACAAAGGACGCTGCTGCTCCAATCTCGGTCTGACACTGGCTTATGCGGCTGTGGTCTTCTGGGTCCCTTCATAGTCCTAGTTCAGTAACAGTAGTGATGACAATGAAAGCAGTTTATCGATGCTTTGGCTAGGGGGAAGCCTTGGACTGCAAGGGCCATTTGGGTATCTATGACATCATTTAGGCACCATTTAAAATTATCAACTTAAAAATCGCGTGCTGTAATTGGCAAAACATCCAATTAATTCAACCCTAATGTGACCATGACCTTGGCCAGCTCACCACCCAGATGCTCCCCACCCCGGGGACCGAAGGTGGCCTCTGAGGTAGCTGCCTGAGCTCAAGGTCAGGTCTACCTTTACCCAGCTGGATGACCTCATTCAAGTTACCTCCTATGTGTCTCAGTAAATGGGCTTACATCCTGGACAGAGTTGTTGTGTTGATTCCAGGAGTCTTTCAATGTGCAAAGTATATGTAAAATACTTCGAGTGAAACTTAGATGATCAGCATTGAAAAACACAGTGAAACACAGGGACTAACAACTGATGGCCTGTTGCCTGTGTTTGTAAATAAAGTTTTATTGGAACACAGCAATGCTCACCTGATCATTTTATGGTTATGTTTTTTTTTTCTTTCTGCTGCAATGACTGAGCTGAGCCGTCACTACCTAGCTTGAAGCCTGAAGGGTTTGCTATCTTTTTATAGAAAAAATTTAATCCCTAGAACAGACAACAAAGCATCAGAGCCCATTATCCATACAGCAATGGCGGGCTTCTATTTAGTTGTATGTGTGTGTTATAATGTGAAATACATTTCCTACTATGATGACCATGTCAGACAAATGCAAAAACTGAGTTAATGATCAAGGCGCCTAGAATCAAGCCCGATACATAGCAGGTGATGAATAAATGCGTCAGCTTACCCAGGACACTGCATATCACCATCACTCTGTTATGGACATGAGCGTTGGCTCTCAGCTTGGAAAAGGAAGTGTTGGGATTGGAACTCAGGCTGAATTGTTGACTTTTCATTTAGGTCTCTGCTGGAAAGATTTCCCTGCTGGGTGTGCAGGGAAGGCCAGCTCAGCAGGCCTGGTGGTTCACATTTTGTGCCGAACTCAGAGGCTTTGAGTCGTGCACTTCCATGGATCAGGCAGATCGGGGTGACCACAGTGTGGCAAACACCTGCTGTTGCTCTGCGGCTGGGGTCCCAGTGACTGAGGTCAGTTGCCCAGGACTGCATGCTTACATCATTAGGCCCCAGTGACACCACAGGTACCAAGACTTGGTGGGCTTCCCTGGCGACACCCGGCATATGTTGTCCCAATTGCTACCTGGAGAATCAAGCGAAGTTTCGAGTATTCCGGGAGAGGACAGCCGGAGGGTTGCCAGCTCTCTCCTGGACTCACTCCATGAGCCTTTTTCTTTTGCTGATTTTTATCTACATCCTTCTGGTAATAAATGATAGCCGTGACCATGACGGCTTTTCAGAGCCTTGCGAGTCCTCCTGGTAAATCACTGAATGTGAGGGTGGTCCTAGGGACCCCAGCACAGCGTCTTTATTAGACACCTTTAAAAATCACCGTCTGGTTAACAAAGGAGGTGACATAACATTGTGAGACAACGTCATCTCTCCGGGAATGAACTTCCATATCTGCAAAGTAGCAGTTAATAATTTTTAGTAAAAATAACACCCCTTACTGGCCCTTCAGGGTGATCGCATCATGAAGGCTGGCTGGAATCATTGTGATTGGCTTGGTCACATGGCCAAACTGCACCAATGGGAGTTGGCTTGGGACTTCAGCCCTGATGGTGGGGACTTTCCCTGAAAGTTTTGACTGAAGGCTGCAGCTGCCATTCGGTCACTGCACAGGGAGAGTTGCTAGGTCAGACTCAAATGAAAGTATGTGGGCTCTGGATCCCAGAAGGGCTTAAATCTGCTTCTGGCCATTTTGACTGAATGAGCAAATACATTTTCCTTTTTTGGGGGGTCAACTCACGTGCACTCAATTTCTGTACCTTATAATATAAAGATTCTTGACAGTGTGCTGTCTTCCACAACCACACAGAATGGGTCCTTCTGGCAAAAGCCTTGCCCGGCAGGTGACCTTCTGTGCTTGCACATGCCTTAGCAGGACCACTGGTGTTAGGAAGCCTTCACAAAGAGCACGCTGCCCTCCAATGCTGCTCATTGCACTAACCCCGGGGATATCCTGAGGTGCATCTGCAGGAGGGTTTGACGTATAATCTGATCTCAGGGCAACAATCTCTCATTCACACAAGCACTGCCTATTGAGCAAGTGGCCTCTCCTAGACGACCACCTCTGTCATCCATAAGGTGGGCATAGAGGTGGCCACGGACAAGGCTAAGTCATGTTATGAGTCACTGGCTGTGGAGCTGGAAGGACGGGTTCAGATCCCACAGCAGTCGCTCCCAACGACATCCCTTCGTGGGCCTCAGTTTCCTCATTTGAATCCAAGCAGTGAGGCCCCTTCCAGGGCTCCTGCAGTACCATCTAGCCTATGATGCATCTTGCAAAACAGCAGGTGCCAGGTATTATCAGCAGAAAGTGACAGGGTCCAGAATCTTCCAACACAAAACCTATTCCACTTAGAGGTTCCCATACAGTAGGTAAACCTGATGCTGTTCCTGGGGCATCTTTAGAAGTTCTGCCATGCTATGGAACCGCTCCCATTCATTCAGCTACCCCCACCTTTAAAAAGTGTTAAGTGCATTTTAGGTTAGAAAGAAATTGTTATCCTGACCACATATGAATAACCTGTACCACATGTCATCCTCATAAACACAAAGCAACATGAATACAAACACAAGAATTATTTCCATAAGCACAAACTCAATGGCTTCAAACAAGTGAATGTATTCTCTTAGGGATCAACTGAGCAGAAGCTTAAAATCAAGTTGTGGCCAGGTGTGGTGGCGTTCACCTATAAGCCTGGTGGTCAGGAGGCTGACACAGGAAGATTGTGAGTTTGAGGCCAGCTTGGGCTACAAAGGGAGTTCAAGGCCACACTGGACTATATACTGAGACCTTGTCTCAAACAATAATGACAACGAACGTGATGATGTAATGGAGGTATGGACAGACAGGTGTGCCTTCTGGAGGCTTTAGCGGAAGCCAGTTTCCTGGCCTCTTCCAGCTTTTAGAAGTCATAGGCATTCATGGGCTTGTGGCTCCTTCCTCACACCGCTCCTCAAACCTCTGATTTCTATCTTGTGCAGCGAGCCCACTCTTACTTTCTGTCTTATTGTGTGAACCTTTGGGACCACGCAGGGCCACTCAATCCCATCTGCAAAGACCCTTTTGCTGCATAAGACAACATTCACAGGTCTGGGGGACTGAGATATGGACATGTTCGGGGGCCATCGTCTGTCCACCATAGTATGCGATGACAGCATTCCCACATGTTGCTCTGGAAACATCATTATCTTATGGACCAGTCTTGGGATGCAGGCACTCAGCAGATGTGGCCTCTTCTCCTACAGAGTGGTTTGGAAACGTGGGCAGCATCAGTCACCTATTCACCAGAGGGTGGGGGGAGTGGCATTTAGGGGTGCCAATGATGTTCATGTGGTATAATGTACCCTGGGAACCTGTACATATGGGGACAGGGGACTTGTTACACATCCCTTGTGACTTTCACATCTCCTGCTAGACTCACGTGTAAAAATCCCTTTCCCAATTATCAGAGCCTTGAACGTAACAGCATCATGTGAACAAAAAGAAAACAGCTCTGCATGTGTTGGGCAGGTACAGAATACACTTGTCCCTGCTCCATGGTGGGGACCTCCATCCCTGCAATTCCTTTTCTGCTGGTAGAGGAGAAAAGGAATTGCAGAGGCCTGTGTGCTCTGTTCACTGCCCAAGTCTGTATTCAACCCAGCTTCTCTGTTCCTTCACAATGTCAAAGTTGCTCCTGCCTCAGAGCCTTTGCACTTACTTTTCCCTCTGCGTGGAACCCCCTTTCCCCAAGCTATTTCATGGCTGGCTCCTTAGTAACATGCACTTCCCACTTCCACTGCCAGAAAGGCCTTCTGTGACCATTCAACATACAACATGTGAGATGCCAACTCCCCCCCACTATATCCTCTCCCCTGGTACAGTTTTAAACAGCATTTGTCATGATCTAGTGTGACCATTTTTACTTACGATGACCGTTGCTTCTTCCCCAGGTCGGAGGCTAACTCCACGAGGGTCCCTTACACCTGGAATGCAGCCAGACAATTGCTCTACTCCTTTTAAAAATCACCATGTAGTTTGCATCCATCACTACATTCCCTTCTCAAGACATCTTCCCCCTATTTTACATGTAGATCAAGATTCAAAGCGACGAAACAACTTTGTCCGAGGTTACACAGCTAATAAGTGGCACAGCTGGGATTCGAACTCAGAACTATCTAACCCAAGAAGCCAAAAGCTTTACTGTTTTTTTTTTTTTTTTCCTGAGTACGTCTTTGCAGGAACTACAACAGAAAAGAAAATACTTCATTAGGAAAAAGATGCTTATGGCAGATTACAATCTCTTCTGGGGAGAAGAGGTGAACGCCTTATTTAAAACAGTTGGTGTCTGTTTTTCAAGAAATAAATGATTCATTTATAATACGTAATACTTCCGAGCACAGGGGAAGTGACAATCAGGTGCCACTCAACGACCAGGCCTGGGTCCACTGGGATCCTGGGCTGGTTTCCCATTCTAAGGACTGTGGGCTTGGAAGGGAGAGAGGGAAGGCCTGTGGGGTGGGAACAGTTTTCTCTTTATTGCTTCTGAGCATTTGTGACTTTAATTTCCTGGACTTGATATAGAAAAGTCAAGTTAACTGGACAATCTCTCCCGTCTTAGCTGCCAGCCCCCCTCTGTGGCCCGAAAGGGCTCTGTGGACCAGGTGCTGAGGCAGGACGAGGCGCCACTCACTGACGCTAAGCCCCACTCCAACCCTCAGACCCTGAGCCCTTTTCCCAGCTCCCCAGCTGCCCTCCCTGTGGCCCAAGGCTCTTCGGAACATCGCTGTAGGAGTCAGAGCGAGATGCCCTGTGGGAGGATGTACCTTAGTAACTAACTGAAGGGATTTTAGATCCACTGATATTGTCAAATTCAAGCTCCTAAATATAATTGTCAGGAGAAAACCTAGTCTATGGGATCCAGTCTCAGTTTCTTGGCAATCTGCAGGCAGGTGCTCCCAGCACCCTCTGCTTTGTCCTCGTGGGGTCTCTCAGGGGCAACTCTGTCGTCATTCCTGAAGGGCAGGAATGGGAAGCCGCAGCTCTCTCTCAACACTTTCACCCTGATACCCAGGCTTTCGCCTTGGCCGGGCCCCAGGACTCAGCCGTCTGTTGCCATCTGCGCAGGCACCGGGGCTCCCAGGGGAGGGGTGTCCACAGCTCCCAGAAGGCAGACAGCTTTTCTGAACACTGCTTTCCCTACAAAGCTCTTGGAGGGTGGCATTACTGATCTGCTCATTTCCTTAAGAAAATGTGTCTGGGGCTAGAGGCATAGCTAAGTGATTAAAGCGCCTGCCTTACAAGCTTAAGGCCACGATTTCAATTCCCCAGCACCACATAAGCTAGTCATGGTGGCGCACACCTGTAATCCCAACACATGGGAGGCTGAGGCAGGATCCCTTCTGGGCCGCAGAAGGGGGCTGGCAGCTAAGACTGGAGAGATTGACCAGTTAACTTGACTTTTCTATATCAAGTCCAGGAAATTAAAGTCACAAACGCTCAGAAGTAATAAAGAGAAAACCTTCCCCCCTACCCCCAGGCCTTTTCTCTCCCACAGGAGGATTGCTGTGTGTTTGAGGCCAGTGTGGGCTACATAGTGAGGTCAGGACCAGCCTGAACATAGAGCATCTCAAAAAAGAAGAAGAAGAAGAAGAAGAAGAAGAAGAAGAAGAAGAAGAAGAAGAAGAAGAAGAGGAGGAGGAGGAGAGGGGCTGGAGGGACGGGTCAGTGGTTAAAGCTTTTGCCTAGAAAGCATTAAGTTAAGCACTAAGTACCCAAGTTCAATTCCCCAGCACCACATAAGCCGGGTGTGTTGGTGCACGCCTGTTATCCCAGCACTGGAAGGCTGAGACAGGAGGATTGCTGTGAGTCCAAGGCCAGCCTGGGCTCTATAGCGAGTTTAGGACCAGCCTGGGCTAAAGAGCGAGACCCTGTCTCAAAAGAACTCCAAGAAACACAAACAACAACAACAACCAAAAAAGAAAACCTGTCTGACAAATAGAGGCAGAAACCAGAAACATGAAGTGGTCTTCGAATACCCATACACTAGCAGTTCCATCATGGCTACTGGCTAGAACTCTGAGCTCTCCAGGTATGTTTCTTAAGAGTCTCTGGTGGCAGGTTAACAATCCGATGGGTTCATTAGTTTTTTTTTTTTTTTTTTTTTTTTTTTTTTTTTTTTTTTTTTTTTTTTTTTTTTTTTTTTTTTTTTTTTTTTTTTTTTTTTGTGGTACTGGAGATCAAGCCCAGGGCTTTCATACTGAGCTACATCTCTAGCCCATTTTTTATTTTAAACAAGATCTCACTAAGTTACTAACGTGCCAGGGTTGGGTTCCAACTTGTAACGCTCTTGCCTCAGCCTCCTACAGCACTGGGATTACAGCCCTGTGTCTACTAGGCCCAGCTCACTTTTTTTCTTTTTTTTAAGGAGGTTTTTGGGTCAGTCCCTGCTTTTCCTAAAAAGGGATTGGTGGTACATTAACATTGTTTGGCTTGTTGCAAATGCATCGAGAATGAAAAATGGGAACACTCTATGACGGGATTTTCAGCCTTGGCTTTGTTGATTTCTCGAGCCACACAAGTCCTCACCGAGAGGCTGACGGTGCACTGTGGAATGCTTGTGTGCATCCCTGGGCTGTCCACACTCGAAGCCAGAAGCACTGTCATCCATGGCCCCAGAGCCTGCCAACTGGGCCCAATGGGTAAAATCACTCCCACTGAGAATCACTGGTCTAAATAATCTTTAAACAGTAACAAAGCATGATCTTTAAAGTTAGGAAATTAACTCTGGAATTCTAGATTGGGCAACCTTTTTAAATGACAGTAATTTCTAGTTAAGTGATGAGTCAAAGAAAAAAAAAATCTAAGTCTCCCAACCACTCGAGGAGGAGGTTATGCTTTGCTGTCTCAAAAGAATTGAGACCAGTTCAGTACCAGCCTTGCTACCAGGCGGGGCTGCAAACTGGGGATCTGCCCTTCTGAGAAGGTGACTTAGGCAGGTGGCTTATCCTTCCACTTGGTTGGTGAGCTGGCCTGCGTACCCACCACACTGGCCTCCTGTAGGTCACAGTGCTGAGCTGGTTGTAATGAAAGTGTCTTAGAAGGATGTGGGGCTCCCATCAAATACCATGGGGGGTGACCTGTTGTCTGTAGTTACAGAATCATTCCTCTGGAGCCCCTCTGGTCACATCTGTCATGTGCACTTGGCTGTCCCTTCTACAGGTGCCACCTGGAGGGAAGGCAGGCAAGGCATCTAGCTTGGCACTTTGCAATCCGGGCCCCTTCCGTCAGCACCCAGACTGCCCTGAGCCAGGCGTGTGTCTGGCAATCCTGCCCGGACTTGCAGAAGTCGCGGCGCACGCGTCCTCACCCCTCTGGAAAAGACTCACAAACAGGACGGTGGCAAGCTGCCTGTGTCCAACCTGCTTTTCCTCCTGACGTCCCCAACTGCAGGACAATGTGCTTCTACAACTATTCCAGAATGGGGGTCCTCCCTCACCCTTGCTTCTTTCAAAGAAAAAAAACACACAAACACACAAAACCAATCAAAGCATCACACTGCCCAAGCCAACAGCCTTTAAAAAAATCACTGCCAAGTAGCTGTTTACAAGCTGAACAAACAATTACTCTGCCACAAGGAAGAAAAGTATTAATTGAAGCTATTCATTAAACCAGCTTCCCTATTCTGTGGGGTTTATCTGTTGGAAGTGTCAGCCAGAGGTTAGGGCCGGATTAACACACAATGCGAGGCTTTGCCAGCTAAATCACCTCCTTGCGGTTAGCCTTTAATAATAAAGTTGTCATTAAAGGAAAGAATTTAATGGTTTTAATTGGGTTTAATTACTTGGAAACTCCTGGAAAACAGATCAGCTTGTTGAAAAAAAAAAAAACTTATTTAGAAGAAGACAAGAAAATGATGGTCATAAAGAAAAAAATAGGCTGATTCACATGTTTAAACAGCAAAGTTAAAAAAAAAAAAACTTGGCTCCTGTGGCAGCTTCAGAGAACATAAAAAAATAGAACAGATCTTCCGAGTTCAGCAAATGGCTCTATCTGTGCCGACAAGAACCTGACCGCAAGGCTGCAGGGTGAATTCCGCTGTCGCTGGCTCCTATGCCAGGCTGGCGGCGGGTGACGGAATCGAAGCCAAGCTCAGGGGACAAAGGTGCCCACCCGGTGCCTCTTCCAGGGTCCCCTACAACTGGCTAGCCACTTAGCTCTGTTCATTCCTTGAAGACCGTCAGCTGGAGCTGTGCTGGGGCTTTTAAAGTATTTTTGCTAGGATGGAAATTTCAGAGGGAAATGTAAGAGCAAAGACACAGAGCTGCAAGGTGGTGTCCATGGGGCGCGGTCAACCTGCAGAGGGGTTGGGGCAGAGGGGCTTCCTGGGCTGGGGATAAAAGAGGAGAGTTCTGGACAAGCTTGGATGGGACGATCACACTAATATGAGTCAGTCTAGGACCAAGGGACACCGAGGACATGGGTGTCTGAGTGTTTACAGAAGGGCTTAGACCAGGGTGCGAAGCCCAGCAGGCGCCTGCCGCTCCATCCGGCACCCAGACAGCCTGCTCCAGCCCCGTGTGTCTCCTGCTGGTCTCCGTGGCAGCTGCACTCAGCATCCCGCCCAGGTAAAGGACTCTGCACGAGCAGCAGCAGCGGCTGTAGCTGGGACAGACCCAGGTCTTGACAGGTCCTGACCTCCCTTCACTCTACCAAAATGGCTTCCCATGTGGGCAGAGTGCTCCTAAGCATCTGGCATGTGTGACCTCTCATACTCCTCACTGTGAACCCCCGAGACAGGTACTGCAGCTGTCATACCCGCAGTACACAGGGAACGGAGGCCCAGTAATTTGTCAGAGGTCACGTGGTTGGGCAGTGGAGCTGGCTTTGAATCTGAGCTATATGGTGCCAGGGATCATGCCCGGGTATACCAGAGCTGGGGGAGCTTTTCTAGAATGGGTTATTTTCTACAAAATACTTGCTTTCTAGCAAGTATTTTAGGCTCTATGGTTTGTCTGGTCTTCATTGCAACCACTCAGCTCTACTGCTATAGTGTGAAAGCAGCCCTGGTTGGCATGGACATGATGATTGTGGCTGTGTTACAATAAAACTTTATTTACAAAGACAGTCAGTGGGCCAGAGGTGGCCTCTAGGATGGAAGTAGCTTGTAGATCCGTGCTGCACACCACTGTATTCTTACTGCCAGGCAGCACCAGTCCCTTGCAACATGGAACTTCCATTCTAATGGAGGAGGGACACTATGGAAAACTGAGATACGTCTCATGTGAGAAAGCAGCAAGTGCTCTGAAGAAAATAGGGGATGATGAACGAGAGGGAGAGAGAGAAAGGAAGACAGAGCGTACATTTGCCACTAGTACTAGGGTGGTCAGAGAAGCCCTGCCTTAGGAGACAGTCTGGAAGGGAAGACCCGGACGAAACGAAGGAGCCAGCCAGGGTGTGACAGGGAGAAGGAGCAGCTGGTGCAAAGGTCCTAAGGCAGGAGGAAGACAAGTTGTGTTTGAGAAGCAGAAAAAAGGTCCTCATAGAACGAGTAGAATAAGTGAGTAGGAAATAGAGCCAGGGAGGAGAATCTGGTAATTTAGATGCAGATGAGTCTGATCTTGTCCACAGTGTGTTGGAAGCCAGAGAACAGTTTTCAGGAAGTCTAACTTGTATCTCAAACAAATCACTCAGGCTTCCAGCATGGTTCTGCGTTGTCCTATCCAATCAAAAGCCCGGGGGGTGGGGGGGCGGCGGCGGCGAGGATTTGTTATTATATAACCATTTTACAGCTGATGCTCCAAGGCTCAGCAAGTCCCCAGGCCGTGAAGGGACAGGACTAGGACCATCCCCACCTAGGCCACTCTGCTCCACACTCATTCTTTCCTCCCAGCTCCAGCTGGCCCTAGAAGAGACGGTGGCTGCCTGGACTGTCACTGC
The DNA here is from genome assembly GCA_004027205.1 of Ctenodactylus gundi. Classification (NCBI taxonomy): domain Eukaryota; kingdom Metazoa; phylum Chordata; class Mammalia; order Rodentia; family Ctenodactylidae; genus Ctenodactylus; species Ctenodactylus gundi. The sequence goes on from PVKB01005991.1 coordinate 60,511, forward strand.
CACGCCCTCGAGGGTTTCGCTGTGTTGAAGGGAAGCTGTGCCGGCAGGCCAGCACCAGGCCTACAAAGCAGCTAAAGGACTGACACAGGATGTGACTGTGGGACACGGAGGGATGCAACAGTAAGTGTCCTTTCTTGCTACAAGAGGAAACCCAAAACATGGGAGGAAAGGAGAGCACAGACAGCCCTTCCATCTTCCTCTTCAGTGGCGGCCTCAGGACACTGGGCACTGGCCGTCAGGTGCCTTACAGCCACTGCGAGGGGTCTGGGGAGGAACAGTGACCTTCACCGCTGGGGTGGATGGCCACAGGGATTCTCCCTCACCCTACAACTTAGCTCCCAAGGTGAGGTAAACTGCAGGGAACACAATTCTAGTTATTTACTCACTCAGTATCTCCGGGGTCTTCCTAGTGATGGGCATAATTCTAGGCCCTGGGGTACAGACTCAAACAAAGTGCCTATAAGTGGCTGGAGCGTGACTTTCAGTGTGCTTGAGGGCAGGACAGTGGGGTGAGGATGCCCAGGGTGAGGGTCGCACAACCCCATGGGTACCCTTCACACAGCCCATGATGAAAGCGGTGCTCCCTAGAGTTGGGCTGTGCACAGCTGTGTGACAATGTGCCCTGACAACAGCTTCAGAAAGAGTAAACAAGGCTTTTTGAGGAATAGGCTATGGGGGGAGCATACAGCCTTACAGAGTAGCCATGCGGGTCCTGGGTGAGGGTGATGCTTCCACAGATTTGGAAGGGAAGAAACCACTTAGGTCTCTGGAGAAGAAGTAGCTCAGGCCCAGGGACCCAGATATGCAAAGGTCGTGTGTGGGAAAGTATGTCTGGCTGGTCTCAGGCCCATGGAGAAGGCCAGGGTGGTGGGGCAGGATGCGGGGGCACTATCGGGTGGTCAGGGCATGGAGGGGACGGGGCAGACTGCGTAGGACCACATCTAGAGACATCTAGGGACACAGAACCTGGGAACTGGGCCATATTACATTAAACTCTACCTGTTTACTGAGCACCCATGATCCACTGGCTAAGCCCATACAGAGCACCCATGATGCACTGGCTAAGCTCATACAGGCCTGTGGTTCTCCTGTAGCAAAGTTAGTGGGAACGAGTGTCGGTGGTTCTTATGACGGTTGTGTAGCAACTCAGGAGGTCACTGAAATGAACGCCCTGTGCAAAGCACACAGCCCTGGTGGTCTCTAATTCGTCAACTCTTGACCTATAAAACACTTAACACCCCCCTTAACTCTTCTTAGAGAAAGACAGCAGTGCAAATAAGATGTAAAAAGAACTGATGTTTGGCCTTAGAGTTAGAGAGGCAATAGGCAGCAGGAGGGACTGTGGCAAATTGGCCCATTTAGAGGACAGAACTCCAGGCAACTGATGCCTTTGGGATTGTGAGCCAGATCCTTTAGCTTTTCACGAGAATCCAGAAATCTAAAATTTTACTTTTATGATTGGCATATTATACTCATCCACACTGTGGGATGCCATGTGCTACCCCAATATGTGTACCTAAGCCGCCATGGTGGAGGCCCCTCCAACTCTCATCATTTCTGAAGGAGACCTTTGAAATCCCTTCTTCCAGCTTTTCTGAAGTATACACAGTGGTGCTGTTAACTGTGGCCACCCTGCCACATAATGAAACATCCGAGCTAATCTCTCTCCAGTTGACTCTGCACCAGTGACCAGCCTCCCCCACTCTCCCCTGTTCTAATCCCTCCTTCCACAGGCCCAGCTCTTGGCCCCTGCCAGGTGGGTGCGAGCCGAGGTGGGGTTTGTCGTTCTGCGCCTGGCTGAGGTCATATCATATCATGTCCTCTATTTCCATTCTCACTACAAAGGATAGGATAGGAATCTGAGTTTTTATGTGATTCTTGGTTTTAAAGTTAGGCAATGAATTAAAAAAAGCAGTGGCAAGGTCAAGCCTGGGCCTGGAGGCAGAACACTGCTACCCGAGGAGAGCTCTTCTTCCCTCCTTTCTTTTTTTCTCTCTTTGTTTCTTTCCTCCTTTATAAATCCACATAATAAATTTAACCGCTATGAAGAATAAAGCTCACTGGCACCTGCTATACAACATAGCATAGCCATCACTTCCTCTAGTTCTAGGCAGAAGCCCTGTCCCCGGGGGGACCCTGACCCCACTCCCCACCCCTCCTCATCCTTGGTAACCGCTCACTTCATCTCCCTGGGTTTCTTTCTTCTGGGTTAGAATCACTTAACATACAATCTCTGTGTCTGGCTCCTTTCACTGAGCATTCTGAATCCAAGATCAGTAGTCCCCTTCGTGGCTGAGTACTATTCCACAGTAGGATTGTCCGTGGATGGTCATTTCCAAAGAGACCCTTCAACTGGCTACTTCTGCTTGCACCAGCCTCACCAGAACTAGCATCAGAGCCCTCGCCTCTACCATCAGAGGGCTGGAAAGTTCATGACTCACAGAGGACGTGTGGGAACCAGCATGGTGAGAGGACACCTCCCACTTCCCTGTCAAAGTCAACCCCAAACACAATGGTGCTGACACTTCCTTGCCATTCAGCGGGTGACACCTCTTCACCAGAGGCTCAGAAATCCCAGCAATCTTCGGACAGGCTCAAAAACCCTATTGTTGGGGAATAAGTAGCGTGAAAAGTTCAGGTGGGAGCTGGGGAAGCAGCTTCTCAACCTGCTGGTTAAGTGCAAAGGAAAATCGGTCCCATTATTTTGGTGTCCCGGGTGCCCGGGTTTCTTTTCCACCATGTATTATTGTGAGCTGCAACCCCTATATTTACAGGAGACAAAGGAGCGTCCCTGACCACTTGTTGTAGGTTTCACAGGGAGATTTAAGACCCTCTCTGGGTTCCCTTTCAGATACCCGTCAGCTTTCACTGAAAGGCGGGGCGGGAAGGGGGAAAGTTGGCAAAGACGCCCGGGGAAGCAGGCAGCAGTCTGTGTTAAATTTGTGGGGGAACATGAGGCAGGCGTCTCGGCCAGCCCTAAAGCCCTCCTCCGCCAGAGTGGGAGATTCTACGCAGAAACAGCCTGCTCAAAGAGACGCAAGGCCCAGGCCTTCAAAGGCACTCTCTGCTAATGAGCTCTCTTCTGACAGCCCCAAACCCTCTTTAGAATATATTTTCTGTTGGAAATAATCCTTTAATGTTCTAAAACACACAAGTAGAGGTACTTAGCATGGAGGCCACCCCCGGCTTAGGGTAGCACTATTAGAAGGGATTAAATTAAGGAAGGGTACCACCCCTGCCCCACGCCCATAACGACGACGTCAGTCACCTCTGTGACATCTCTGAGAGCATTTCCAATTTCTCCCCAGCCACTCCTGCCCAAGTGACACCCACAGACATCAGCATCTCACTCTGACTTCTCACAAGACAGAAGGGAAGGGAAGCCCCCAGCCCTGCAGAGGAAGGACCGGGGCTGCAAAGCCCAGACAGGCCCTCTTTCTTCATTAGCCACAGGGCCCAATACTTTTCACTGAACTGAAAAAAAGGCTGGAGGTGGGAAAGAGATTTCAAGGCAAGGTTTAACCCCCAGTGGGAGAAAGAAATCTCCGACTTCCTCAGAAAATCCTTTCCAAATTGTATTCATCTTGACTTAATCCACCTCTACCGAGTGAATTAGGCAGTATTTATTTTGAGAATCTACTTTATAGAGTTCCAAGGACTCTGTTTTGCTTGGGCAGGGCCTGCTCTCCACTGCAGACCTCGAGGCAGCGGCGAGGCCCCAGCCAGCCTTTCCACTTCCAAGGTGCTCCACACACAGGACCCGGCAAATGTAAATAAACACAGCTGAGTTCGGGAGAGGCGGGAAGGTTTTCTCATTAGACAAATAAAATAAACAGATGTCCTTAAGCACTTTGGCTTGTGTTTGTCAAAGGATGGAAAGCTCTAGATGTCTGAACGGCAGACTTTGTGAATTAGAACCACATCTCCGTATGGAAAGGGAGAAAAGAAAGAATCGGAGGTCCTCGGAATTAACTAATAGTCCTCCGGGGAGGGCACTTTTGATTTGAACCTTAGCAACTTCTACAAATAGTTTTTAACGGCGGGGCCATAAAACCAGGAGTTTTTATTTCTTCTCAGTTTGTAAAGCAGCGTGGACAGACCAGGCTCCTATCGCCAACTGGATCTGATTGAGGCTGCATGGTGCTGCATGGGTTTTGGATTCCGCGACAGGAGGGGAATCACATAACAGAACTTAGGAGGATGGAGGCAGACCTGGGCTGGTTGGAGGGGGCAGAGGTGCCATGGTGGGTCCAAGACCTGGCCCAGGCCTGCCTTCCCAGGCTCTTCCAGACACACAGAGGTGGTGGCTGGTTGGACCCATGTGAAATGCCGACACACACCCTGTGACTCTGGGGCCCAGTTCTTGCTCATAGGCTGTGATGTGTGGATCATTGGTGGATGAATCTAAAATGCAGATTACAGGTTGGCAAACTCTGGCAGGAGGCCTGGAAGCCTGAGCTTCTAACAGATCCAGGTGGTGCTAGAACCAGTCATGAAGAAATCCACACATCTGTCTTACCTTGGGCCTCCCCCAAGCCAGCCCTGAGCCTCAGGTGCAAGCAGGTTTCCTGGGAGGCACCCAAAAAAGCACTGGTGACCCAGTGGGGAAGGGGGAGGGACAGGATGGAAGACTGGGTCCCCCCTGGGGGGCACTGAGGCTCTATTCCTTCTGGGGACACACGGGCATATGTTCAGAGAACAGGGCCGTGTCACAGGAAGCTCAGACGGCAGGGATAGGTGTGGGGACAAGGGAGCGCTACTGACAGCATCCGCAGTAATGAAACTCAACTCTAGCCATTTAATGATGCTGGTGTTATTCTGAAATCAAATAGCCACACTAAGACATGAAAAACGGCGTCTGTGTTGGGCTGAGCCCCAAGGGGCTGTGAGCCGTCAGCAGGGGTCTTCAGACTCAGGAGATCTCAAACTTAGAAGACTGGGAAGCACTGGGGAGGCTTGGAGAGAGTGGAAGAGCGTTTCAGGCAGAGGAACAGCATGGGCAGAGGCCCTGCGGCAGGAGCAGCCTACGAGCACAGGCTGCAGGAGTGCCGAGGTGTGAGCGTGGGGAATTAGGGTGGAAGGCTGGTAGGGCCAGGCCTCACAGGGCCTGGGAGATCCTGGGGGGTCTGTCTTAAGCGCCATGGGCACCACGGTGGGTTTTCAAGCAAGGTGAGGATGGCGATGTGATGTGACTTGGCCACATCGGCTTAGTGACAGAGCATCTGGCTGCCCAGCAGCTGGAGCTGAGGGAGGAAGCTCTGGGCAGGGAAACCAGATGGTGCCGGGGATGGAGGAGGGGATGGGATCCAAGAGACTTAGGAGTTAAGAAGAGCAGGTGGGGGAGGGGCAAGAACCAGGAGGCTCAAAGGCTGGCAAGGGTCTGCCTGGCAGTCTTGAGGACCCCTGAGAAGTGAGTTCGGCACGGCGTGTGTCACGGAAGATAACTGAGTTTCCCCATGGCGATGGGGCAGGGAAGGAGGATCCAGAACAGCATGTGCCAAGGCCCAGAGACAGATGGGAACACTGTGCCTCTGAGCCATTAAAAGGTGCCTGGGAGACAGTGGGGTGTGTTGGTGCACATCCCAGCACCCTGGGAGGCAGAGGCAGGAGGACTGAAAGTTCAAGTCCTCCTTGGGCAACTTAGATTTCAAAAAAAAAAAAAAAAAAGGGGGGGGGGTGGATATAGGTCAGTGGGAAGACCCTGGGTTCAATTCCCAGCACTGAAAGAAAAAGATGTCCAAAACAAAAACCCTTTGAAAATGGATGAATGAGTAATTAAGCTGGGGTGGGTGGATGAGTGACTGGATGAATGGATAATTGGAGGGTGAATGGGTAGAGGGAAGGTGAGATGGATCGTGGGTGCAGTGCTCCACTCAAATGGCCCCGGCACTGCTTGGGCAGCCCTGCGCACCTGCCTCCTAGCCTGTGCACGCCTGCGGCCGCAGACCCCTGCCACAGCTTTCACCTGCTGGGCAGGTCTGTCTCCAGCTGCTGACGGGAACAGATGCAAAATTCCAGCTCTTTTCCTTGAAGAGGAACAATCTCCATGGGGGTATAACCTGCCTTCCAGAGCTTTCTACAGGATCGACTGTGGCTAGTGCCTGGATCCCATGTGGGCTTGCCAGTTTCTCTCCCTTCCCATCCTGCTCCCTTTCACTTCTGCTGGAAGCTCTTCCTTAATAAATGACTTGTTCCTGATGCATTCCCTGGCCACCTGCTCCCTAGAATCTAGCCTAGGAAGATATTCTTCCTACAAAGTGCTGGAAGTCCAAAGCCTTCTGGCCAACCATGGAGTTGCAGAAAACATTTTGCGCTTCTCTTTACTTGATGCAGGAACGGGTGGGGATTAAAACTACACCGAGGGAGCAGAACTCCTGGCATGCTAGTGTATTCCCAAAACAAACCATTACGAAGTAGAGGTCTGTTTTTAGAGGATGGTTGGAAGCAACCAGGGCCCCTTGTGTCCCCAAGCTCCACACAGAGGACCCAGGGATACGGGGATCAATAATCCCTGTCCTGTATGTCTTATACACTTTGTGCCTAAACTGGGGTTGGTGGCGTGTCTCTGGGAAGCAGCTCTGAGTCCACAGCTCAGTGGGATGCCCTAGTGCTCTGGGCTAGAGAGGCAGGGGATGCAGGGAAGACTCAGACACAAGGCTTGCCAGAGGGTCCCCACTCTAGAACTCAGATCTGCTGTTGCCAGGTTGTGTCATTGTTCAAGAGGAGCCAGACATGCAGATTGGGATGTAAAAATCCAGGTTTTAAAATAGCAGCAACTATTTTGGAACTCAGATGCCAGGGGCCAAGTCAAGCATGTGCTCAGGCCAGATGTGACTCCTGAATTGCTGGTTCAAACCCTCTATTCTGCAGACCTGAGCAGGGCTTGGCTTTTATAGACAGCAGGAAGGACACCCAGCTGGGACTCTTTCAGGCACAGGGGCCACTGATCCTGCTACCCAGCCACCATCCCTGGCCACTCAGCTCCAGCGCAGATGGCCCCACCTGCCAAAGTATCTCCAAGTATCTCCAGCCTAGAGTGCCACATAGTCAGCACTCCATGAGCCCTGCTGAGCCCCTGTAGTGGCCATCATCTGGGCGAATAAGCCTGCTTGCCCTGGACTGATGCCCATTACATGTGTGGTTGGCCCTGGCAGGGTAGGACCTGGACTCTCACTTCCACGGAGCCTGCCATCACATATGCTGCAAACTCCCTACTCATGAGCAATTTATTTGTTTGTTTATTCAACAAATATTTGTTGAGCAGATTTGCCAGACACTGTGCTGGCTACCAGGGGACAAAGCTGGCCCTGGAGTTCTCAGACCAGCTGAGGAGTTCACCTCAGGGGGCTGTTAATATTACCCTCCAGACAGCCACATGACCCCTGGGGATACATCACGCATCCCCAAACAGTGGCCACGACTTGGCTTTCAGCTCTTCTAAGTTGGGTTACCTTGGCTGGGTCGCACCACCTCTCTGAGCCTCAGTTTCTTCTGAAAGGGGCATAAGGAGAAGCCATGCCTTGTAGGCTTGTAGTTGGGGTTGCAGGAGAGAGAGGGTAAAGGCTCAGAGCCACCCATGAAGGATGCTTGTCACAGCTTTGTCCATGCTGGTGTGGGAGCAGAGGCCCTGGAGTATCCCCTGCAGAGAGGAGGATCAAGAGGCTGTGGCACTCTAGGTCTCAATACGGCAGTCAAATGCAGGGTTCTCAAAGACAGCACTATGGAAGATGGGCCGTCCAGTTCCTTCTGGAGCTATGGTCTTGTGTGCTGCAGGGTGTCTGGCACCATCCACAGCTGCAATCCACTAAATGCCAGGAGCAACTCTCTCCCTTGCCAAGTCATGACCACTAAGAATGTGTATGACATCATCTGCTGTCCCTGGAGTGTCAAACTGTCTCTGGTTAAAAACTACAGAGTTGGAGCCATGGAGCTGGATGTGCGGCATAGTGGAAAGATCTAGAACTACAGTGCGGAGGGAGAATGATGAGAAACACAGGGCTTTCAACAGTGCCTCTTAGACACACACACATGAAATAATTGTGCAGGAAAGGACAACAGATATTGTAAGGGAGAAAATAAAAAGCTGCACACATTAAGGGAGGAGGGAGGAAGGGAGGAGTGCAAATGGTAGTGTAAAAGAAAACACGGGAGAGAGGCCTCGGGTGGACAGAGTGGGATCTGCCCTGTGGAGAGGGCCAACTTAAAAAAGTAGCAGCAGGGCACACGGCAAGTGAGGTGAGCGCCAAGTGAAGTGGGGGAACCTGCTCGGGACTCTGCGAGTTGTCAACAGGGGCAGAAGAGACCAGATTCCTTTGTGGGAGACCACGGATAGAAAATAGGGAACCTCTGTAGCCCGGTGGGACGCTAAGGACTATCTCGCACTCCCCATCTGTCCTTAGCTTCGCCTTCGGAATTTCTGATGAGTTTTACTTCGGAATCCAGATCCTGGGGCTTCCCACCCTTCTGTGTCTCCTCTGCTGTGGGACGGACACCGGGAAGAGACAGGGCACAGCCTCCAACTTTGTGGCCCCCGTCCCACCCATGACACCTCTTAGCCTGCTCTTTCTGGGAGCAGCCAGAGGGCGTCTTTAGAAACACAACTCAGACCCAAGTTTTTGGCTTCAAAGCCCCAGGGCTCCCGCTCCAGAGTAACAGCCGGTTGGTGCCTACTCCCCCTCCTCACCCTGCCCTGCTCGGCCCTGCCAGGGGCACTCGTCACCCCCTGCCCTTCAAATACATAGCTGCTCCTCAGGCCTTTCTTCAAAACTGAGTTTCTCTGTGAGGCCTCCTTTCCCGGCCACTTTTCCTCCAACTTACAGTCCCTCTCCCCTGCAATGCTTCATGAATCCAATCCCATCTTTATGTTTTATTTTTTTCTATTTTTCTTATTTTCTTTATTCTCCTCCACCCCACCCCCCCACCCCCCAAAGTCATCAGCTTCATGATGATGCAGTGGCTTTGATAAATACCTGTAGATAAGCTGATAAACGCAGGTGCTCCCACAGAGAGCACTCATGCCATCGGGGGCGCTGAATCTTTGAGGCGCCGCGCTCCCAGTCACTGAGACAACTGCAGGCACCTTCCTTTTCGGCTCCAGCTGGAGTCACAGAGGTCTGGCATCTCCCCTCATAAGGACTGGGACAGGGCGTGGGACTACGATTCCCCTGTGTAACCTCAGGTCCCTCTTTTCCAGCTCCTGTTTGTGAGGGAGAAATCTGAGCTTTGGGCAAACTGAGTGTAGCACTGATTTCTTTTCTTTTTCTTTTCTTTTTGGTGAGTTTCACTACGTACTCACTGGAACTCACTGGGACTTATGATCCTCTTGTTTCAGCCTCCTGAGTAGCTGTCCCCATGCCCAGCTTTGAATTGTTTTAAATCACAAACATGTTACTATTATTATTTTTCGTGGTGCTGGGGCCTGAATCCAGGGATGCTCTACCGCTGAGCTACAGCCTCAGGACCTTAAAAAAAAAAACTTATTTTGAGACAGGGTCTCACTAAATTGACCAGGGTACAGTCTGACTTGTAAGTCTCCAGTTTCAGCCTGCCAGCATTCTAGGATTATGGGCCTGTGCCATGGGCCAGGCAACTGCCCTGGTTCCCAACTGCTGAAGTCTACTGAGGTGAAAGGAGTTCCCAGAGGCTCTCATCCCTACATAACTACCGAAACATGTTTGACCCTACACCCTGGTGCCTGAAGAAGCAGAACCTATGCGAGGGACAATCTGAGCCAGGGGATGAGACAGGTGTGACCATAAACAGCCTTGCTAAGATTCTAGATGTCTCTGGACCTGAACTACTCTGGGGGACCTTGAGGACAGAAACTAGACACACCTCAGCAGCATCCTGAGTGGACAGAGGACTTGAGGTACACCACCTGCCCCTTGGTGCAGAGCCTCATGGGAGTCCGCTGCAGCCTGGGGATGGACAAGGAAGAGTCCAGCTTGGCCTAAACACCACACAACATTACAGAAAACCAAACTCCATTTCCTGCACCCGGTGTGGGTTGAGATCTCTCTGCTAAGAACCCTGAAACTGTTCCCTTGCTGATAATTCATGTCATGTCACCCAGGGAAAATTACGGAGCTCCGACTATGTGCCGGGGTCTGTTCCAGGTCCTGGGTGGCAGCTGGGGAACAGACCACTGGGGTCTGAGGTGGGGCCTAAGACACTGGTAAAAAGAGGACTTCTACATATACTTATCAAAACATTTACCCCTATTTTGAATCAAGTGGAAAAAGTTAGTAACAGCTCTATAATAAAAAAGACTATTTAAAGCCTCTCTGTGACCCATCTGTCCTTGTGACGCTGGTAAAACTGCCTGGTTGGAGATGTGACAGCCATTTGGGCTGACTGCAGACTGTTCCCACAGGCTGGGGAAGCACCAGCAGCAGCAGCAGCAGCAGCAGCAACAGATTACCTCTGTTGAAATTTTTTATTCCATTATCAATATGCTGGCATTGATTTTGACATTTAAAATATAACATTAAAATATGATTTATCAGACTATGGGCATAGCTCAGTGGTTGGAGTGTTTGCTAGCAAACGCAGGGCCCTGAGTTCCATTCCCCAGCACCACACAGTGGGATGCAGTGGCACATACCTGTAATCCCAGCACTTGGGAAGTGGAAGCAGGTGGATTGCTATGTGTTTGAGGCCAACATATATAGTGAGTTCAGGATCAGTAGAGACTATAGAACAAGATCCTGTCTCCAAAAATATGTGTGTGTGTGTGCATGTATGTGTACAATTTATCTTGATTCAGTTTTTTGCTACTTACTTAATTTTGGTACCTAAGGTCACCTCATCCTGCCCTGCTACTTACTTTCACAGAGTCTAAATTTAAACGTATGTGTAAACTGGGATAGAAAAGACAAACGATAAAACATCTAACATAGCTGGGTCCTCCTGGCAGAGGCCCTGATGCAACCACAAGCGACAGACCCTTGGAGATGCTGGTTAAAAAAAAGTCCTAAGAATAAAGCTTCTCAAGCTTTAAACTTCCTGCAAAGCTTCTGTAATTAAGATTCTGTGGTACTGGTTTAAGGATTAGATCAGTAGAACAGAACTGAGAATTCAGAAATAAATGCTTTTATAGTCACTTGATTCTTGATCTAGTGCTGAAACAGAGTACTAGGGAAAGAAAAGTTTTTTTTCAACAAGTGGCACTGGGGCAGTGACCCATCCTCATGGAAAAGGGAAGTGGGCCTCACTGAGGATGAACTGTAGATCCACATGGAACCACCAAAGTGACACAATTCTTAGAAGAAAGCACTGGAGTAAGTCTTCATGGCCTGGGTTAGGCAATGGTTTCTTACATATGATACTGAAAAGCACAAGCAACACAAAAAAACACAGATAAAGTACACTTCATTGAAATGAAAAAAACCTGGTAATTCAAAGGACACCATCATGAGAAAGCTCACAGAATGGGAGACAACATTTGGAAATCACATCCCAGGTACCAGTCTGGTATCTAGAATATATAAAAAGTCTTGCAATTTAACAAGAAAAAAAGGCAAATAAACCAATTTAAAAAAAGACAAAGGATTAGGACGGATATTTCTCTGATGAAGGTATACTAGTCACCAGTGGAAAAATGGCACATGAAACTGCCATTAGTCAACGTGAAACAAGTTATAGGGAAATGCCAGAGAAAACCACGAGAGACCACTTCACACCTACTGGGAGAATTCACACGTTACAAATGGTGGTGAGGGTGTGGAGAAACCACAACCATTTCACACTATTGGTGGGAATATAAAATGGGGCAGCCATTTTGGAAAGTAGTGGGCATGCCACAGATGTTAAACTTACAGTTACCACAGCATCCAGCAACCCTCCACTGGAGCATATGCCTAAGAAAGCAGAAAAAAGTACGCCCATACAAAACTTGTCTGTAAACATGTGTAGGATCAGTACACGTAACTCCCAAACACTCACTTGCCCATCTGCTGATAGTGGGGAGACGGAGTATGGCGCATCCGTACAATGAGAATCCTGAGGTCACAGAAGAAAATACAGTATGGTACACCCATAACACGGGTGAACCACAGGTCCTATGGGTCCAATTAAAGGAAACATCCAGAAGGAGCAACTCTTCCAGAAAGTCAATTAGTTGTTCCCGAGGCCTATGGGAGGGGGCTGGGGGATGATTACTAACAGGTGCCGGGTCCTGGGGGGAACGTGAAAAGATCTAAAATTAGCTACCGATGATGACTGCACAACTCTGCAGACACACAGAAAATCACTGAATTGCAAACGTTGACAGGGAAGTTATAACATGCAAATTATATCTCAATAAAGTAGTTACTAACAACACCAACTCGAGCTGTTGTCTCCGAGTTGCATTTCATGAAGGTCCTGAGCTTCTGGAAGACAAGGGCCACAAGGAGGAGCTGGGCAGCCTCCACTATGAGTCCCGGAGGAGGATGACCAGCCAAGCCTGCTTCCAACCCCTCCGACCACAGGCAAAAGCTCTCACCACCTTGTATTTGCCTCATCCCTGCTGGAAAAACTAGAGTTCAGAGACCACGGGGAGGAAGGAGAGTGGGAGGGAAGGAAGCGCAGTTGCTGGTTGCTCCAGCCCCCAGGGAATTTATAATGCATTCACAAGATGCCTACAGGTACAGTTACCAGAGGGACGTCCCGGCCCTGGGCACCGCGAGGAGGAGTGGAAAGGAGGCAAGGAGAAGACAGCCCCAGCAGCACATCCTCTGCAACAGGGCGAACAAGGCCCGGTTTCTGTTTTAGAATTCAAACACTTTGTTTTGAGTCATTCCTTAAATCATTTCAGTTCTCTGTCTTCTTTTCCTCAGCAGACAGCCAATCCTCCCTTGGCTAGGACACAAGCTGATACGGCTCTGCTTCCTGAGCAGGGCTCAACGCCGCGGCCACAAGCAATCTGGGCTGGTCCTTGGCAGGGACACGGAGTGTCCAGAGTCCAATTTACTAGGCAGCCATGGTCCTCTCAGTCCTCTGGAAAGGGCTCTTTGGTTTCCATTCAGTCCACATCACTAAGATAAAGCTGAGTGGTCCCTCTACTCCACTCTCCCATATCATACCTTCATATATATAGATTTCTTTCCCCAGCATGGGGGATGAGACTTAAGACCTCGCGCATGCTAGGCAAGTGCTCTGCCACTGAACTGCAGTCTGACTCTTCCTTCTCTCTACCCCCTCCCCCCGCCTCATTTTGATGCACACAGTCTCACTAAATTGTCCAGGCTGGTAATTTGAGACCCTCCTGCCTCATTCTCCTGAGTAGCTGGGATTACAGGTATGCTCCACAGCACTCAGCAAGAGTGAACTCTTCATCTAGACTGGCCACACAGAGCTACAGAGGCTGGTGTCTGGATGGGCATGTGATCCAGCTTGGGACAATGAGATTCAGGCCTAGGAGTTGTGACAGAAGGTGGGAAACAGAAGCTCCCCTTGCCATATGGGGCAAGTGGCTGAGAAGATGTCTTGAGAACATGTCTAAGTTCTTGGGTGCAGCCCGACCTGAATTCCAGAGAGCCCAGGGCCTTCATGTATCTGATCTATTCACTTCCCTCTGTTGCTTTAGGACTTTGTAGTTTCACATGGCTGCTGGTACTGGAGGAGTACAGAGAAACAAACCTCTGGGCAAGTAAGTGTTAGTTCTGTCATGAATATTCTAAGTATATAACCTCTCTGGTTTCAGTCACAAAATTGGCCTCACAGTCCTGCTTCTGTAGGCTCCCTTCACTTCTCTGACTTTCAGGTTTAGAGCTGTACCCAGGAATCTCTCTTGAGCTTCAGACCCACAAATCTAGTTGTCTCCCAGGCTCACAAGCAGAACTAATTCCTGTCACTTTTCAATTTCATTATTTTTCCTTTTACTGTATGGAATTCTGAGTTGTAGTCTATTAACCACTTGTCCTCTCTCCCTCTTGAGTAACAGAATCCTTCCACTTTAACTGACCACAGGGTGCCTAGGGAGACTACATTTCACAGACTCCTTTGCAACTAGCTGTGGCCATGTGACCAATTCTAGCCAATGGCATGTGAATACAATGACCGCAATTTCTGAGTTTGACCATTAAAAGAAATAAAAAAAAAGAGACTTGACTTTCTTTTTCATATTCCTATTTTCTATTGGCTGGAACATTGATACAGTGTGAGCTGTGATTATCTTTTTAGTAAAGACAGCTCTGTGAGGAAGGCAGAGAATAGGACTGAAGGAGTCATAGTCCCTTACCAGATGGCACTGTGTACACCTGGAATGTCAGTGTGGGCAAAGCCAGCTCTTATCTTTTTATTTTGGGACCTCAGGGGCATTAGATTTAGCTGATAAAAAAACATTAGTATCTCACCTGAGATCTAGAAGAGGGAATAGGAGATTCTAATAACAAAGATGTCCAGAGATCACGTAAGAAGGCCGAGGAGCCTAAGCCAGACACCTCTGTCTCTCGGAATATTGTCCCCTCGCACAGCCTCTGTTTCCCTTCATATACAGTGTAGACCATTTGGATCCACCTGTCTCTTTAGTCCTTCCATCCTGATCTCCTGTGGCTCTGGCAACCCTGGTTGGATGTTGAAAGCCAGACACTAATGGAACCACAGAGTCCCATGAATGGGTTAAAGGGCGTGGGTGGGGGCCGTGATGAACTGAATGACACATGTCCCCCTATGAGGGAGGGCAGTGACCACTCAGCCCCTGTTGATTGCTGCCACATGGGAATGCAGGACTGCCAGATTTCCTAATTTTCCAGAAGAGCTGGAAATTTACATTGTTTTGGTCTGTGCAATCTCCTGATTTTTAGATGTTGGCGACAAATTCACATTTTTTTCAAACACTCTGGGGGCCTGATGAAAATATCTGCAGGCTGAATTTGGCTAGTGGCCACCAGTTAGAAATCCCTGCTTTTGATACTATGTTTTTCCTTCCTTCCTTCCTTCCTTCCTTCCTTCCTTCCTTCCTTCCTTCCTTCCTTCCCTCCCTCCCTTCCTTCCCTCCCTCCCTCCCTCCTTCCTTCCCTTAACAGATATTTGCTTGTCACCTGTTAGGTAGAAAGCACTATTTTATAGATTATATATAAATCAATGAACAAAAAAAGAAAAAGTCCCTGTAGTTTCATATTGTAAGCCGTTTTTTTGATTCCTTCATTCAATCAATGCTGACTGAGCAGTTCTGTCCTATGCACTGGGCTAGGTTGGGAGGATAAAGAAATGTTCATGGTCCCTGTCCTCACAGTGCGTAGAGCCTATAAGGGAGGCAGACACATAGTAGAAAATAATTATGACACAACTGGAAAATACAGTTACGAGGAGAGATGTGGATTAAATGAAAGGGCTTGTTTAGAAAAGGCCTTTTGGAGGAAAATTCACTAAAAGTGAGAACTAAAACTGCGTGTGTTGACTTGCACCCATAGCCTTAGATGCTTGGGAGTCTGAGGCAGGAGGATAGATTGAGTCTATAAGTTTGAACAGTCTGGCCAACACAGAACCTATTCCATAACAGACAACCCTGAAAGCTAAGTAACTCAGGAAAAGAACATTCTAGATTATAGCCAAGGCTTCCAATGTGCACTTCTCTCATATCTCCTTGGCTACAGTCACTCTTGTATGTATAGAAGCTTTCTATAGTTAGCCCCTGCAATTCTCCACCTCGAGGCTTTCTCTGGGTCTGTCCTGAAGTTTAGGGAGATACTCTTGGAAGAAACCCTCAACCCTTGGATGGAAGGGGATAGAGACCAAATATCCCAGCTTCCTCAGCTTTGAGTGTGTTCTACTCAGCTTGTGCAAGGTCCCTGGGGCTGTCATCCCACTGCCTACATTGACTCCTTCCCCCTCCCTGCCTCACTTTCTTACCCTGCACCCTGTGCTTCCTTGGGTCATCTCTCAAGTAAGCCACTCGCACTCACTCCTTGTCTCAGGATTTGTTTCTCAGAGGAACCCAGCAGAGTTGGGACAGAAAGCCACTGGGGGCCAAGTGACAGAAAATGGGGTTGAAGTGGAGAGGGCAGACCAGGCTGATGTGAGGTTTAGCAACGAATGGGGGCACCACTAATGACTTGTCAGCTGTAGACTGATGTGACCAAGCTCGTATTTTAGAATGACATTTCGTAGGGTGCTATCAGGGGCAAGAACAGAAGGTGAGACCAAACAGAGGGCCAAGCTGGAGGTGACTGTGGCTGGGGTTGGAGAAGTGTGGCTGGTGAAGAGGAATGACAAGGGGCAAGAACACAGCCCCAGAAAGAGCTCTTCTTTTCTTGAGGAAGCTTTTAGAGCTATTTAAAGCAGGACTCCCCAATACCAGGTCAGCAGATCAGTACCCACTCATGGCCTTGGAAGGACTGGGCTGCTGTGACGGATGATCAGGGAGCAAAGCCCCGCCTCATGTCAGCTCACTCCTATTAGGATCTAATGCCACTGCTGATCTGACAGGGGGTGGAGCTTCTCTTCCTGCTGCTCCTGCAATTTTAAAGCTATTCCCTGACCTACTGCATAACAAGTACACCCATCCCCCTGTCCTTGGTAGAATAGTCTTCAAGTAAACTGACTCTTAGTGTCAAAAAGGTTGGGGACCACTGGTTTAAAGAATGGTGGTAAGTCACGTACACAAAGGTCACACCCAGGTTCCTGACCCAGGGCATAAATGAGTTGCTACATGGAGCTGCTAAACTTCACAGGGGCCTTCTCTGAGAAGGAAGCCTGGGCAACCGACATGGGACCCCCTCCCAGACAGCCAGAGCTTTTACCCTCTATCCTTTGTTTCTAAATAAATACCTGTCATTCTATAAAACACACACACACACACACACACACACACACACACACACACACACACACACACACACGCACGCACACACAGCAAAGCAATGTGTCTGGGGGTGGGGTTACTTTACTGGGATAGAAGGGGTAACCATAAACCAGCCTGATTTAGCAGGCAGTGCACCTTGGAGGTCCCTGGGGGTAGCCCACCTGCTGGCGATGGCTGCTGCGCTCATTCTGCTGCCTGCCACCCATCGCCTAAGCCACACCCAGTCCTAACCCACATGCCAAGGCTCCCATGGGCACTGCTAGACACATTAACGGCATTCCTACGCGGCGAGAGATTTCTGCACCATCGACACCATTTTTATATCCTTTACAACAAAATAGCAGACAATAAATCTATCTTGCTAATTATACATCCAGCTTGTTATGATCCCCATAAAAACCGCAAGCAGCTGGAAAAGCCATGAGGTGATATCAAATTAGATTCCTAGTCTCTAAACAGAAA
>PVKB01005992.1:0-77797 GCA_004027205.1 Ctenodactylus gundi
CCCCCCGCCACTCTGCCACCAATCTCAACAACTTGACACAATTCCTCCAGTTAAGCTCCAGCATCTGCCCCTTCCAGCCAGGCTCTACCTCCCAACAGCACATGGTTCCACAGTTAGACCACTACATCCAAATACATGAGGCTTTGGGGGGTTGCTCCAGATTCAAATCAGAGCAGTGGTACTGGAGATTGAACACAGACCTTTGCATGGAGCTAGACTCCGAGCTCATTTCATGTATATTTTTAAAAATTTGACACAGGGTCTCACTAGTTGTCCAGATTAGGCTCAACTTGCAATTGTCTTGCTTCAGCGTTCCACAGGGATTACAGGTGTGTGCCATTAGACCTAGCTTATGTACTGCTCTCAACACGACCTTGAACTTGAAGGTAAAGAGTACCATTCTTTAGGCAGCAAGGAAGGAGACACGTGCAGAAAAAAGTGGTAGGGAAGGAAAAGCCAGTAGTCAGGGTGTGGGGGAGGAGGGGCGCCAGCTGTGGGGACACTGTCCCGACGCCAGGACCCTGTGGCTGGGCCCATTGCCCTTCCTTCCCTTTCCTCTCCCAACTCTGTGGCTCCAGGTCTGAGGCCAGTCCAGGAGCAAAGGTTTGCAGCACCCCGCCTGCCTCACCAGGGCACCTGTGTTGTGAGAAGAAGCTTCTGATTCCTGTCCAGTCCCCTGTGGGACCAGCCAGCTGCACACTTCTTCCCATCACCACTCAGTCCCTTTCTCACCCCTCCACCCTGACAGAACACACTAGCCACTGCCAGCGACTGTCTACTTTCTTGGGCCAAAACATAGAGGGAGGACGAGGTGGGTTTCACATTTGGTCACAGTGGACCCTTGATCCTCTCAGAATATGTCCTGGTCCCAAAACTTAGAAGAGCCAAATGAACTGTTTTGACTGCAAAGGGTGGTGAGCCACTGGACAAGGACGGTGATGCTGGCAAGTCTGAACTTGTGAGTCAAGTGCCAAACAGGTGGCGAGTACAGGACAACACGTTTGTGTCAAAATGCGTGGAGTACCAAATCAAAGGAGTTTCAAAGCCTCTGAGGAACCGGGGTAACTGCGTTTGACTCCAGACGATGTCTGTGTTGTCAGTCATGTAGACAAGAAATTGGCTAGCAATAAGACAAAGCTGCAATCGGAACCAGGTCTTTTCTGCCCCCAAGAGTATGGAACAGTCTAGTTATTTATTGTCAGAGGACAGACCTCCCAAATGGGGGGGCTTGCAGGCATGGCGAGTCAGGAGCTGAAGGAAGTCAGCGTCTTTCTGGGGTGGGAAGCCAGTGATTTTGGAGCTGCTGAGGGCTGGCCAGTCTGGGCTTCCTTTCAGCAGTGTCTGAGGACAGGCACACGACTCCTGTGGTGTCTGATGGTTTCGGGGTTGGTATTCGGCTAATAAGCACAACATGGAGCTTTTTCGGTGGTTCAGCTCCACCCATATCACAGCCTCTACTCACACCACAGTTCTGGGAAAGGGGACACAGACCTCACCTCTGAGGAGGAATGCCAGGGCCACCTTGTAGGAGGAGGTGGGACTCAGAAACAATCTCTGCAAAGTATGGCCTGCGCCATGGGTGACCTGTGGTTAAGGGAGGAGCTGTGGAAGTCTGTGCTTTTCCCTGGAAAAGTGGATACACGAGTTCCCTGTCTCCCTAACCCCCAGAGAATAACCTGTACTGCAGGTAAATAGACAGCCGTCCCAAGTCCTCCTCCCTCCTTCCCACTTACCCTTGTGCCCAACAGCTTCGTGACACTTGTTAAACTTCCTAAAAATCTCAGGAATCCACTTCTGTCCTGCCACATGCCCTGTCCCTCAGAATGACAGTCACAAGTGCCCAAGCACTCAGTGCGTCCACCTGTGACTCCTGGGCTTCACATGACCTCCCAAGGCAGCTGCATGGACAGACCCATCACCGTGAGCCTTCCCCACTCCCTCAGGGTGCCCGCTTGAGGGAAGCATGCATGCCAGAAGCAACTCTCCCAGAGTCCCCTGCAGCTGGGGCCCCACATGAAGGGGGATCAATCAGACATACCCCACGGGATCTGAGGGAGGATGCGACAGGAACAGGGTGCTCGTTAGCTGCTACTGCTTCTGCCACCTCCCCTCCTCCTTCTGCTCCTTCTGCTCCTCTTCCTCCTCTTTCCTTTTTTTTCCCCCTGTGGTACTGGGGATTGAGCCCAGGGGCTTTCCCACTGAACTATAGCCCTGGCACATTTTCATTTTTGAGATAGGGTCTTCCTAAGTTATTAAGTTGCTCAGTGCCTTGGAGCATAAATCAGTGATTAGAGCTCTTGCTTGGGAAGTATGAGGCCCCAGGTATGATTCCCCAGCACCACATAATAGCTGGGCGTGGGTGTGGTAGCACATACTTGTAATCCCAGCACTTGGGAGGCTGAGGCAGGAAGATTGTCGTGAACTCAGGACCAGCTGGGACTACAGAGTAAGACCCTCTCTCAACCCCAACTTCCCCCCTAAAAAAAAGTTGCCCAGGCTGGGCTCTAACTTGTCGTCCTCCTGTCTTGGCCTCTCACATCCTAGCTTTCTGTGGTTGCTGTAACCAATCATCATGAATTTAGGGCTTAGAACACTCCCTATTATCTTACAGTTGGAGAGGATGGAGGTCTGAAATGGGGTCACCAGGCCAAACCCGTGGTGTTGGCAGTTTTGTTCCTTCATCAAGGCTCCTGGAAAAGTCCGTTCTATGTCTTCTGTAGCCTCTCCTGTCTCGTGTGGTCCTCCCTCCATCAACAGTCCTCTGTCTCGTCTCTCTGCCATGGTCACATGTACATTCTGATTGTGAGGACTAGTGTCATTAGGCTCAGCTGAGTAGTCCAGGATGCCATCCAGTTCTGGACTTTATCACACCTGCAGAGTCCTTGTGGCAGGAAGGTCATGGGCGTCTTGGAGGGGACATGATCTTGCCTATCATATTGTGCTTCTGCTGTCACTGCTGTCACTGCTACCCTGTGCCACCTGTGACGTCTCCAGGTCCTATGAGTTGGCCTCCTTGCTGGCTGTCCCCAACCACAGAGTGGCAGCCAGCAGGTCTCCAGTCAGCAGCAGCTTCCTGACCACAGCTTGGGTGGTAGGGTCCACTGCAGCCAAGTTTACTTGTGTGTTTCCTTGGCCTTCCTGATCCACACTTCTGTAAGCTATTTATATCCTTGTTTTTGTGGTACTGGAGATTGAATGTAGGGTCTTAGTCACATTTTCAAAGTCTCCTTTTTCGCATAGATCTAAGGGGCTTGGTGTATAGCTTTGTACTGGGCTATAGTCCCCAGTCCTTTTATATTTTGAGAAAAGTTCTTGCTAAGTCACTAAATTGCCCAGGCTGGGCTTGAACTTGGACCTTTCTGCCTCCCAAAGTGCTGCAATGACAGGCCTGTCCACTTGGGCCAGCTTTGACTGGGTGAATTTTGATTTCTGCAACTAAGCCTGATGTATCCTGGATTATGTGTGTCTTCCATCTCAGCGCCATCTCATCTTTTTCCAAAGCTCCACCTTTTTTTTCCTCTCAGAAGACAAGACAACTCTGGAGTGACTATAAGCAGAGAAGGATGTGGATCCTATGGAAATAGGCAGGTGCTCCCAGGAGCCTAGAAACCAAGAAAGTAGAGAATCTCCCACTTCATGGGCTGCCAGCTGGGGGCTATTCTGGGACCTTCCTGCATGGTGGGTTCATCTGTGAGCCCCCACCTGTGAGTAGGACATGCAGTGTGGGGACACACTCACTGGAAGGTGGACTGTCCCAGGGAAGCCAAGGTTATGTCACTCCAGAATGTCATGCGCACCCAGAAGTGGGGGAAGTAAATGTCCTGCCAAGATTAACCTCCTGAGAGCTGCTCTTGCTCCAGAAAACTGTCACTGGTGATTTATTCCTCCTACCAGGATGAGGAAAGGACCTCTGCTCATTGCAGTTGTCTGCATTGGTCTGTATTTTGAAGGTTCTCTCCTTGCTCCTGCTCAAGGTCGCTCTTGGAGGACATGGACAGGGAGAGGTATGTCTGGAAGAATGGGGCCATTGTTCCTGCAGCTTCCACCAGAACCAGAACCATGGCATGAGAAGGAAGAGCTCCCTTCCAGGGCTGGAGCAGGGAGCCTGAGGCTTTAGATCCAAACGGCAAGGAAGAGGGATCTTGAAAGTGTTGCTTTTCTGGCATGGCCATCGGCCCAAAGCGTTCTAATACCTTCATCACTGGAAATAAAAGCCTGTTTGGCGACTGTCTCCACGTGATCTTCCCTGCCAGGCCCGCCTTCTCACTGTCCTGGCCTTGCCTACCTTCAGTCTAGCTCACAGGTACTTACTTACTCGTTGATGTCCTTATTGACTTGGTGGCATGCTGATGCTGAAAACACAGGAATGATTAAAGCCGATTCTTTGTGCCCTCCAGGAGCACATAGTAGATAGTAGACAGTCTTCCTGTCTGCGAGGCCCTTCTTATCTGTCACCTCCTATCAGGTACCTGGATGAAATATCTTTTGATTGACCATTACAGTTTCTTTTCCCATCTATCTTTAGCTTTTTTTTTTTTTTCTGGAGTGACCATGAATTCTGCTCAGATTCAAGCACTTCTGGGTGAAAGGCGGGGCTATTATAACTGTGCTGTAAGAATTGGGATAAGGGTGCCCTTAGACAGGTGTGATTTCTGCATCTCCAAATGTTCCATTGAGATTAAGGCTTAGTCCTCAGCTGGTGCCATTGGGAGGTGGTGGGACCTTTGAGAAAGGGGAGGTCTAGTGAGAGATACTGAGACTAGTTAAGGGTGAACTCCCAGATGGGCCTGTGGACCTCAGTATCTCTCTATTCCTTGGTCAGAATGTGATCACTCACTCCTGACATTTTCACCTGCCCTGAGGTGATGTGTCAGGGACTGTCAAGCCTATGCAATGCCTTCTGGACTTTCTGCCTCCTGAACAGTGTGATCAAGAACCTCTCTTTACTTCCTAAGTAGGCTGCCTCAGGCATTTTGTTACAGGAACTAGCACCTGAGGCAAACCAAGGCCTGTGGGCACCCACAGCACTCTGTCCCCCCCAAGTTGGTTCGTCCTTCTTCCCTACTCAACTGCATGAAACTAGAAGGCATAATCAATATCTTACACCCTTATATTTGGAGATAATTGTAACTTTGGCCAGACCCAACCCTCCTCCAAAGAAATGTATTGTTCTAAATTATAGAACATCACAGGTTTAGACTTAAAAAGCCAACTCAGAATTAAAAATGATTGTTAATCAGTTTGTTATGTCTTGGAACTCAAAACAGTATGGATAAGAGTCCCCCTAAGACTCCTCTCCTTAGTGTGGTTGGGGGCTCATTTGCATTTTCTGGAGCACAACATACAAATACTGCACCTCATCTGCTTTCCCTGATGAAAAAAATCTAATTTCCTTTTTAATTAGTGTAATGACTATGTGCACGCTCTCATTTCTCCTTGGGGTCAGGTAAACCATGCACAGTGACAAAATTGGGACGATGACTCTCCCTGTGGTGGCATTCTGGGCTTCCGGGAGAGCTGGCCCTCCAGCCAGGGCCACGTACAAATTCATGTTTCCTAGACAAGCCTGTGATGCTCAGAAACAAGCCTACTACTTTCAGGGAACATCTCCACCCGGTTTGGGGCGAGCTGACTGTCATCAAAACAAACCAAACCCAGATTACCAACCCAGAGAGGAAACGTGGGGCCTCAGAGCGAGGCACACAGAGGGGTATGGCCACGTGGGCACTCTGGTGCTAGCTCACCTGATGCAGTGAGCAATTCTGTGAATTGACATGATAGCATTGTGTGCAATGGCAAGACTTTCATTTTTCAAGGGGAAAATATCGATTCAAGAAACTGCTGGTAAGAATATGATTTCAAAAGGGAAGAAATAGAGCCATGGGAAGGCCCCTTCCGGATGAAAAGGGTGGATACAGTCTTTTTCCTTTTCTGGATGGATCTTTCTAATCATATCATGGTGGGTGGTTACATGACAACTGCTGTGACCCCCTCCCATACCTGGGTGGCCTCTGGGAGCCAATAGCCGGGGCCTGCCAGGGATGCCTCCTGCCCTGCCGCCTCTTCCCATCCTGGCCCATTGTGTGTCCTCAGCTGGTTTTCTTTTCCGGTTGAATGGCCACAAACACACACCATCTCTCAGCTCTAGCCCTGAGCTCTGCTTGGCAGATGAAAGTGACTGGTAAAGGAGCTGCCTGCCAGCCGAGGCCCTGCTCACGGCCCCCAGGGCACAGGACTCCTGGTGGAAAGTCAGATCTGCCACTGCTCCCAGTGATACCCATTGTGCAAACACAATGACTTTCGCTTCCACTGCTACTTCCTCCCAAGGAAGGCAAGAGGCTGCTTTTAGACATCTGACTTCTTTTCAGAATGAAAACAAGACAGCTTTGTATTTTTTTCCCAACCCATTGAACGCAATGAGCAATAAAATAAAACACTGCTTTGCAGCTCTTCAACTCAAGGGACTGTTATTTGCACTATCTGAACATGGAAGAGTCTGGAGGCCATAGTGTGCACTCACCACAGTAAACCAACCACCTGTGAATTTGCCCAAAATGTAGTGAGCTACATGCTTCCTTTCCTTTCCTTTCCTTTCCTTTCCTTTCCTTTCCTTTCCTTTCCTTTCCTTTCCCTTCTTTCTTTTTTCTTTTTTCTCTCCTTTTCCTTTCTCTCCCTCTTTCTTTCTTTCTTCCTTTTTTGTCTTTCTTCTTCTTTGAAATAGGTTCTACTCTGTAACCCAAAGTGGTCCTGAAGTCACCATTTAGCCCAGATTGGCCTTGAACACAGGCAATCCTGCCTCAGCCTCCCAAGTGCTGAGACTGCAGGCGTATTCCGCCACACCTGGCCTATGTGGTACTGAGGAATTAAAAACTGGGCCTATGGCTTGCTAGGCAAGCATCCTAACCACTGTGGTATTCCTCTAGGCTCTTCCTTCTTCTTTTTTTTTTTTTTTTTTGAGTTTTGATTTTGACACAGCAACTTGATAAGTCACTAAATTGCACAGGCTGGGCTTGAACTTGTGAACCTTCTGCCTCAGCCTCTCTGTGTCCTGGGATGTCAAGCCTGTGCCACAGACCTAGCATTTCCATATTAGTAACCTCAGATTTGGGATTGGTCACCTGACATGAGCGGCAGGCCCCATCCATGACCTCCCACATTAAATCATTTTTATGTTTGTCTTTTGTCCAGCCCCCCTGACTTCTCCAGGTCACCCTTAAAAAAGGGTAAGTCCCGTTTCTGTTGAAGTCACCATACTTTGTTATTAAAAGCAAGTGGGCGTACCCCCAGAGTTTGTGTCTAGGTCAGCTGAATCCCAGCAAACCCTCAGCATGTGCCTGCGGATTTTCTCTCTTGAGCGGAGTATTTCTTCATATTTATGCAGGGGATAAAGATTCAAAACCTAATCTGACCAGAGACAGTCCAGAGGGACAGAACGGCCGCATCAGCTGGGGGAGGCTTTGGGAAAAGCAGCACCTGAGTGAGGCTTTTACCAAACCATTTTCCAATCTGCCGTTTTTGAATGTTTGGAGCTGTTAAGTGTTTGGACAATGTATGACCTCCCAGGGGGCCAGGAAAGCCAGCACCTGGTAGATTGCCCTACCAGAGGCAGCTGAGCACAGGAGCTGGTGCTGAGAGCTGTCCATGAGGCAGGAGAGAAGGCGAGGCCAGGTCCACAGGCTGCTGGCAGCTGAGGTAGATACACCTTTGCAATTTGCTATTGGTTGCTTCCTCGCTTACCACTAGGGGCTCGGAGAGTGTCCTCAGCCTGGGGGGTGGGGGTGGTGGTAGCCGTGGCTGATGTTCCCTGCCTGTGACAGCAGATGGAACATAGTTTGGTGGAGCCAGACGACACGAGTGGGCAGACTTGGGGCTTGGAAAGAGTGGAGGAGCGGGAGGAAGAGGACCAGGAAGCCAGGAGGACTGGTGGGGAAGGGGCTGGAAGGAGGAAGGAATTCTTAGAGCCAGACAAACCTGTACAAGCCAAAATGAAGCAGTGGTTGTGTGTCAGGCTACAACGTATGGGTGGCACTGCTTCAGATGCCCAGACCCTAGAGAGGGCGGAGACAATTTCTGTGGGAACGAGGACGGGACGCTGATTAGTTCCAGCCCCAGCACCAAGCACATGCACAGAGGAGGAGAGGGCGTGCAGTCAGGGAGAGCCCCGGCGCTCACAAGGCAGTCCCGAGGCTCCCCGACTTACCCCCTTCCCTTCAGCACTCAACCCCCCAATCCCCCCGCAAAAGAAAAAAAGAGCCAAGGCTGCCTGCTCCTTGGCACCAGCACCGAGGGCCGCAGGCTGTCTCGGCGTTTGCCGCTTGCTCCTGCCTCCAGAGGGAGCCCTCACGTTGTATGGTCTTTCTGCCACCGCCACCTTAACATCGGAGGGCAGATCGCTTCGGACTTAAGCAGCACCCATTCCTTCAAAAACGAGGGTCCCTGCTGTCCACTAGCTGTGGGAGAGGCCACAGCCCCCTGCCCCTGTCACGTTACAGACACCCGCTAAGGCCCTGGTCGCCCAGGTACGTGAGGAACCTGGAGCTAGGTTCTCCACGGCGGTCTCCGCAGGACTGCTCCTTTTCAGCTCGTGGGTCGCCGCTAGCCCGCCTCCCGCCTTCCAGTTCCACCGCGAGAGAGTGCGCGCACCCCTCGCCCTGCAACTGCCCTGCCAGCCCCCAGAGCGCCGAGGACCGCCGGATCCCAGGGCGCGCTCGGGCGGACGACACCTGCTCCCGCGCGGGGCTCCGTGGCCAACGAGCAGAATCGGAAGCGAACGCGACACACAAAGCGGCGCACCTACCTAGGGACGGGGGCTCCGTGGCATGACGGCCAGGCGGGCACCGGACCGGAGCGATTCCCGCGACCCCGGCTCCGGGACAGACCAACGCGCCTGCTGAGGGGACGGAGGAGAGCCCCAGTGACAGCTGTGTCCCCGCGCTGCGGTCCCCAGCACCGGCTGCCCTCCCTCGCGCGCCGGTTCTTGGCGGCCGGGGGCGCGCGGTGGCGGGGGCGGTGTCACTCGTGCGGGGAGGGAGGAGCAGCCACTTGACAGCCACCAAAGCCCGATTCCGGAGGGCGGGGCCTGGATGCCAGCAGCCGGCAGAGCGCTGGGGCGGCTCAGGGAGGGGCAGCCGGGAGTGACGGGCCCGGGAGAGACCGGGCGGGGGGTTGGGGGCGGGGGGCGGAGCTCATGGGAGGGGCAGGACACTGGACAGTTTACTACTGCAGGGACTGGGCACGGGACAGGCAGGACACGGGAGCGGAGCTCATGGAAGGGACAGGGCACAGAGGGACGGGGCACAGGGGAGGCAGGGCCCCTGAGGGGCAGGGCACCGGAGGCAGCAGGAAGCTTAGAAAGGCCAGATAGGGGACCGCGGAGTGTTAGCTGCCCCTTGGGGGTCGCTGGGGAGGTTGCCATGGAGACAATGAGCTGGGGGCAGGGCTGGAGGAAGAAGCTGTCGCTCTGGGTGGGAGTTATGCAGAAAAGCAAGGAGTAAGGACAGCTTTGCGCATGCTCTGCCTGGGCTAAGTGGACTGAGATCTCACCAGGCTGGAAGAAAGAATTGCTCTTTAATTCTGACCTGGTGGATCTGGATTATACAGAAAGCATTCATTCCTTTAGAAAAGTGTGGATCTGCAGGGCAGACAAAAGCATTCCCTAAAAGGGCATGATGGAGGAGAAACTTGTGAAGGCTCATGCTGATGGTTCAACTATTGGCTGGAGAGCCACCAAGAGAGGAGTAAGCACACTTCTGGGCGTGTCAGGCTGGGCTACGGGGATGGGGCTTTGGAATTCTTCCTCTGCTCTCTGATTCCGGCCTGTTGTGGGGAGAGCAGCTTTCCTAACTCTAATCCAAGTCCTAGCATTAGTCCTATAGGTGTAGGCCCAACCATAACTCCAGCACCAGCACTAACGCTAACCCTTCCCCTAACTAACTCTGATCCAGCCCTAATCCTAACCCTAACCCTAGTCCTAGCCTTAACCCTAATCCTAACTCTAACCTCCACTCTAGTTCTAGCCCTAGCCATAGCCCTAACTCTAAACGTTCCAACATGATGTTCCTTCTTGGGAGCCAGCAGCTGAGTACCGAACTCTGTGAAAGTGGGAGCCAAAATTAACTTCTTGTGTTTTATAAGTTGTGTCTCAGCCTCCAGGAGTGCTGAGATTATAGACCTGTGCCACCATACTCAGCTTGACTGTCATCTTCTATTCCAGGCTCCAAAGAAGATGCATCACAAGATTGTGTGGTTTATACCCCCCAGTAGGCATTATTTTATTCCCATTTATAAACAGGGGAACCAAAGTTCAAAGATGTGGTGCTTTGTCCAAGATAACATGGTTTAATCAACTTCAGGTCCACATGCAGAAATAGGAATGGGCACCTGCAAAGCATGAGCTGTAGTGACCTTACAGCCATGTTGCCTGTTCTTGCAAAAGACATACAAGTGCCCGGATGCCCGACCCACAGAAATGGAGCAGTAGCAAAGGGGAGTTGTTCGAAATGGCTAAGTTTGTTTTGTTGCAATAGATAACAATGCACCTATACTGCAGAAAGTCATCTTCAAGAATATAAACTGTACTGCGGCTGATCTCTTGCTGGGTACCCTGTGTGGGTTTCCCATTTGGAGTGTGGAGTAAAACCCAAAGCCACAACTTGCGGGATGCTAGTGAGCTGAATCTCCCACCCCTTCCCACTTCTATATGCCCTTGATCTTGGACTGTAAGGATTCCTTTCTGGTGTTTACCTATGCCTAGCTCCTTCTCAGGGGTCTCTGCTTTGTCTACCAATATTTTCCCACCCTGTGGTACTGGGGACCAAGTTCAACGCCTTCACACTGAGTGTCATGGCTTGGATCTGGAGTGTTCCCCCCCCAAAAGCCTCATGTACCTATGGATACTGTGTGGTGTGGGGAGATGGGGCCTGACTGGGAGGGGCAGGTGCTTGAGGATTAACCTGGAGGGGTTTGTGCTGGTTCTGCCCTTCCTCCCAGACTGGTTTCAGTTCTGCCACACTGCTGTGAGGGTCTCTCTCTTAGAGCACCGGCTCTAGCTTTGACTCTACCATGTGATTCTGCTCTTTTCCAGCCTCCCACCCACGCACAGACTGAAACCTTCTGAAACCAAGCTACAATAAATCTTTTTTTCCTAAGTTGTGGACATCGGGTATTGAGTCACATTTGCAGAAAAGTAACTAAGACCTTGAGCTACATTGTCAGACCATTTCTAGCTTTGATTTTGAGACAGAGCCTTGCAAAGTTACCAAGTTACCCAGGCTATATTTGAACTTGCCATTCTCCCGCCTCAGCTTCCCCCATATCATTTAAATAAGCCCACAATGTTCTCCATAGTCACCTAAGAATGCAATCACCCCTCCTTGGCTCCGGATGTGGTTCCAGAAGCCATTGCAGTGGTAGCCCCAGCCCCTGCCACCCGGGCATGCAGGGACAGTCCTGGAGAAACTCCCATACCAGGGCTTTTGTGTTGCCAATGAGGACTCAGAGCATATCTCAACCTTTGAGGACATTGGTGAACTCATGCCTTGGCCCTAACATGTGACAATTCCTGCTCCTATCTTCCTGCTCGGTCCATTTCTTCTGCCTGTATAGTTTTGGCTAAACCCCTGCCCGTCACTTGGTTCCTTACATTTGATATTTGTCCCTAAATATCCTTCCCAGCTTAGAAGTTGTAATACTGCCTACACCACAACACTGGTCCTCCTATAAGTTCTCTGTCCCCAAACGCAGACTCAATAATCGTGTACCTACCTTCTCTGGTAGGCATTTAGTGCCCTTCTCCCAGCAAGTTAATAAACTTTGGATGTCATGAGGTACACTGTGGGCCTCATGTAGTGCAATTAGTATTTCAACATGTCCCAAGAATGAATGTCAAGGGGCTGAGATTGGGCCTGGGTGCTCAGGCAGCTTATCTGTCCTGACCCCCTTCCCAGCTCTGCACCAAGAGACTGAAGGCAATATGAGTGGAACCCTCAGTGACATGTTCAAAGCTGATGGGAGAAGAATGCTCTGGGAGCAGCATGTCCTCCCCAGGAGCCTGGGACGGAATCCTTGTTCACCATTAGCTGCTAGCACCAAGGTCATTTTCTGCAGGAACATAATTTACATGAAGATTTCTCAATTTTTTGGTCTCAACACTCGCTGATACATCAAAATAATTTAGGCCAGCCAATTTCAAAGCTTTTGGTTCCGAGATCTTTTTTCTTGTCCTTTCTTCCTTCTTTCCTTCTTTCCTTCCTTCCTTTTTTTTTCTTTCTTTCCTTCCTGTACTAAATAACAAAGTTTCCAGGCTGGACTTCACTTACAGTCTTCTTGCCTCATCCTCTCAGAGTGCTGGGATCAGAGGCATGCACCACACGGCTCAGGTAGGGTTCTTCTTTTGGAATAGAATGTACATCCTGAATGGAGGGCTTGGGGAGCCTCAAGATGTTGCTCCTACTCAGCACAGCTGAAGAGAGCTAAGCTCATTCTGAAGCCATGACAAGGCGACTCCTAGCTGAGCTGGGACTTCTTCCCCTTAGCAGGTTGCCAGTCCTGCTCCAGGGCTCTGGGTCCAGCTGCTTGTTGGAGTGGCCACTGCCTCCTCTGCCAGACAGCCTCACTAGCCTATGGGATCTAAGGCCTCTGTCCTTCCCGAGTCACTTTCGCAGCCCACACATCCCCCAACTAACACACATTTTATGCACAATCAGGACACTGGATCCCAGCTCTGTCCCGAGGGCCCACTGCGGGTTCACTTTGCAGGGGTGAGTGGAAATCTAACTCCCGTTGTGCAGCTCACCTGATCCACAAAGCCT
Organism: Ctenodactylus gundi; assembly: GCA_004027205.1. Lineage (NCBI taxonomy): Eukaryota > Metazoa > Chordata > Mammalia > Rodentia > Ctenodactylidae > Ctenodactylus > Ctenodactylus gundi. Next base: position 12,810 of record PVKB01005992.1, read on the forward strand.
TCTTTGGTAGTGCCTGGGGCAGGAGCGTGGCCCTGGCCCTGTTTCCTCTCTTCCCTTCTGGGCTCACACACTATCCCTGTCCCAGCAGCTTAGGGAGGAGCTGTGACATCAGGACAGAGTGCTGTCATCCTCCATAATTAGCCAGGAGGGAGAGGCTGCTGTAATATCACTACAATGACAGCATCCCTTGCACCTAATACATTATTCACAGCACTGAAGTATCATCGGCTGTCACGTTCAAAATAGGTCACTTGTGCCCAGACTGCTGGAGGTGAAAATTTCCCAGCATTGCAACAGATCTAAGGGCTTGGGTGGAAGCATATCTCCAAGGACAGTGGTTTCTCCAAGTGCTCCAGGGCTCAGTGTCTCGGTCCCGTCACAGCCACGTGAGAGCCACAAGGTCAGGGGGACGGAGGCTCTATTTCAGCCTTGGTGTCTCCTGACCCTCCCCTAAAGGGCCTTCAGGGGCCACTTGGGAAAGATAAATGTGAGTACTGTTCTTACTTGCTCCTATCCTGCTGAGATGCTTAGCCAGAGCAGCATGACCCTAGATAGGCTGTGTGTGTGTGTGTGTGTGTGTGTGTGTGTGTATGTGACACAGGCCTCTCTGAGAGGCGCCTCAGCCAGGACACCCATGCATAGAGGAGATCAACAGCTGCAAGTTGCTTGGCTGTATCTCAAATCCTAATCCACAGACTCTTGAGCCTCTTTGCCACTCCCAGTACACCTGCCCCTGGATGTGTATTCAAGCCACAGGCCTGCAACATTCCAGCATCACCCTGGTAGTCTGAGTCTGTGATGTGTGTTTTCTCAGGGTCACTGAGGATGCAAGGAATACCTTACAGGAGGAAGAGCTGTTTTTTGCAGAATTAGAATAAAAAGAAGTGACTGAACATAGAGATTGAGGGATCACAGTGGATGTGCAGAGGTCTGGTTGTGGCCTGTTCCATGGAGACGGGAGGTGATGAGTCCCGGGATGGGGAGAGAGGGAGTCCTGCAGCGGGACTGGCCGTGAGCCTGCCTTCCCGTATGAGAAGCACACCCTAACTTTCGTTAGGCAGCTGGAGACTATGCGTGTGTAGCCTGGTCCTGACTTCCTTCAAGGCTCTGGGCATTTGTCAGCAAAATCTTTCTAGATCACTAGTCTCTGTCCTCGTCACTCCACACTCAATCTCTCTGTTAACACTTATCTCCCCCATGAAACGTGGCCTGTCTGCGTGTCTGCATGTTGGCTTTCTCCATCGCAATGTGGCGGTACTTCTTCCCAAGGCTTGGGTGCTATGGGTGCTGCCATATTCCAAGATCCAGAGGAGAATTAACCCAGCACAAGTGGACTTTCAACAAATACACCTGCTGTCAACTGAAAAGGAACCTTCCATCGGGAGGTAGTCCACAAGCTGCTGCTGGGCCTGGTCTTGTCTTGTGCTGCTGCTTTCTAGCATGGCCTCAGAGGGAATTGACCTCAGGGTGTGCAGGGCATGGAGGCTGCCTCGAGGAGGCAGGAGGGGTGGAAAGCCACACCTGAGACTCACACAGACGTGTGGGAAAAAAGACTTTCTGCTGACTGTGTGGGTGAGCTTCCAAGCTGCTGCTGTCCTTTATGGAAATCCAACTGCGCAGTGAAGAAGCAACAATTGCTCCATCGACTTTTAGAAACTGTCTATACTTTCCCTTTTTTTTTTTGGTTTACCTATTCTGAATTATTTCTTTCAAAATGTGGACTGTCTGTCTGTCTGTCTATCTACCATCTATTTATCACTGTGGTAAAATACAGATGACACGCATTGCAGCATCTTAGCCATTTATAATCACCCAGGTGAATGAACCTAAGCATGTTGTCACTGTTCTGCAGCCAGCCCAGACAACATCTTAATTTTGCAAAGCTGAATTTTTTTCCACTAAAGGGCACTTCCCATTCCCTCCCTCCTTCCAGCTCTGAGTAACTGTCGTCTCTTTACTGTGCCAGTGACTATAGGAGCCCCCTCGTATAAACAGGATCACACAGAACCTTGTTTTTTTGTGGCTGACTGTACTTAGCTCAATGTCCTTAAGACGCACTGACTGTGCATGACAGCCTCCAGCCCCCTTTCGGAAGCAAGGTGTTCTCCCCCTCTGGCAAGCTCAGGACTGCCCTATGGTGCCCAGTACAGCTAAGCATTCCTCCTTTTTGAGAGCTTACCTACCAGGAGCCGGTGGTGGCCTGTTACCTTGAATGGGCGTGTGTGGCGGCACTTCTAGCTCTTTCCTTCGTATTGGTGTACACAACTTTCCCATTCTCACACTCACTGTGGGCTGAAAACACCCATGCTGATCTGCCCCACAGACACAGGCATGGGCCAGGCCCATGTGGGGCTGGGTAATCAAAGCTCTACTAATCTCCTGTGTTCTCCTGGCAGGAAGGCAATGTGTTTCCAGCTTGTGGTTTCATGAGAGGTGGTTGCTAAACATGGTGCCATTCTGCCGTGGTGACCTGGAGGACCTGTGAGGGGCACAGCTAGGAAGACCATCTGGAGTCACACTTGCCTATCCTGTGTTCATTGGGAGTGGGTCTCAGAGCCCCAGATCCTGGAGACAGGAGGAATGGAGTGAAATGGAGAGAGAGGAGTCCCTGAAAACGCTGCCAAGGGACAGTCCCTTTGTGCTTTCTTCGAAGTGTAGTGGGCTGAGGGAGTAGGTCTTTGGTCTCCTGGGTCTCTCCCTTAACATAACACTATCTACTCTCTCCTGCCCCTTCTCTCTGTCTTGGACCACATATTTTTCACTATCCTTCTCAGTGTGCTACACAGGAATGCAACATACATTCTCTTTAAAAGAATATTAAAAAAAACTGTAGGAGGTGATCATACAAGAGGATTTAATCCTGAAAAACCCTCCAGCAAACATGTACAGGGTCTACAGAAAAGGACAGCTAAGACACTGCATGTCCAACCATGACCTTGTGAGGGTAAATCCTTTGAAAGCTGATGGCCTACACCAGGAATCAGCAGGCTTTGCCTCCAAAGAGCCAGATGGCAAGTACCCCAGGCTCTGTGGGCCAAGAAGCGAAAGGAGGGATTTAAGGATATATGCATGAAGTGGACAAAAACATTTTGAGTATTTTTACTGAAAAATTTAAAGTATAAAAAGAACTGAACACTTTTTTTTTTTTTACTTTTAGTATAATAGCCTACTAAGAAGAAGAATAGAACTTTTTCTCTTTGGCACAGGTTTGACTTCATGGAGGTTCAAGGTTACTGATGCTTCTCATTGCGCTGATCCCAACTGTTTGTTTGTAACAGCTGTTCTCAGATTGCAGCTGCACCAAGCAAGCAGGATGGGCCTGTGGGCCATGGTATGTCCACGTACCTAGGGCAGAGTGCCACTGCCTTGTGCGGGCAATTCTGGCACTACCTGCAACGGTGAGGCATGGGCCCTGTTTTTCTGGGTGAGTCACCCAGTGGACAGGACTCATGGGCTCTTTTCTGTCCTGCACACTGTAAGCCTGTTGGCACATAACAAGACACGTTGCCTCTTCACACACAGAAGACGAAGTCTTGACTCTCTGTCACTTTCTATACTTTTTAAAAAAATTTTATTTTGGAGCAAGTTCTTGCTAAGTTGCCTAGGCTGACCTTTAACTTGCAATCCTCCTGCCTCAGCCTCCCAAGCAGTGGCAGTTACAAGCACGCACCACCATACCTGGCTGGTTACAGATTTTACAAGTCGTGCTTAGTGAGTATGTGTTCATTAGTCCACAGTGATCCTATTCACTTGTTCTCTTACCTTGCGTATTAGCAAGCAATCAGGCTAATATTTGTCCTCCTGGACATTTGTCTGCCATGAATATAATATTAACACACAAACACACATCAACAGCTTGTCAGGATTTTTTTCCAGGGAGTTTTACTACCGAAATGTTCCAAAGTAAAGTGACAACAAAACCAAAGTGTTCAAGAGAGGACATTGTAGAGTGTTCATTTAAAACTTTAGTTTCTTGCTTGAAATCACACACACACACACACACACACACACACTTCATTGGACGTTAACTTTAAACAAGCAGTGTTTTAATGAGTGTAGAACGTCTAGCCTTTCTGTGTCACTTGTTTAGAATAGCTCTGTGAGGTGGCGACAAGGAGGCAGTAACTGAGATGTGTTCACCACATAAACACTATTTTGGAAGACTCTTGCTCTGTAGTCCAGGCTACTCCCAAACTCACTATGTAACCCAGGCTGGCCTCTAATTAACAGTGATCCTCCTGCCTCAGCCTCCTGAGTGCTGGGATGACAGGTGTATGCCACCATGCCCAACTTATATGGTGCTGAGGAATTGAATCCAGGGCCTTGTGCTTGCCAGACAAGTGCTTTAACTGCTGAGCTACACCCCCAGCCCCAAACATTTGTCCAGGAAACAGGTCCTATGTATGGATAAAGATAATCTAGATATGATTCTTCACTCTAGCTTTCCTGGACAAAGCAAAGGATCCTTCGCAAAAACAACAGCATAGAATTGCACTTTTGTACCCAAAGCATTTACAAAGGAGACAGATTGACTAAAGCAGTAGAAGTAGGAAAGGCACCAGGGACTTGCCCTGTGCCAAGCTCTGGGGTTATTCTGAGCCCGGCTGCAGTCATGTGATGGGAAGCAGGCAGCAGCTGGGCTATGTTTTAGGAGCCAGAGGTGCCTCTGCTCTCCCAGGAGAAGAAAGCAGTCCTGACAGCTCTGCCCTGAGCAGCTTGTGTCTGCGTTGGACTAGCTCTTTCTGGCTTATGACAAAAGCCAGGAGCAAAAGAGGGGAGCTGCGTCGATGCAGAAGGCTGGGGAAGCTTGAGAATCAGAGTTAAATAATGACTGACCATTCCGTAGTTAGCCCTTTATGACTGTCAGTCATCTCATGCACAATGTCCTCAGTGAGCTTTTCAGTGGGAGAATATCATCATCTCTGCCACTATCACAAATGCTACCATCACCACCACCATCACCACCAACACTACCATTGTCATCACCACGAACGCCCTCATCTCTGTCACCACCGTCGCCATAATCACCACCAGCGCAACCACGCCCAACCACACCACCACCACCACCATCATAAACACCATCATTATCATCACCAGCACCACCACTAGCTCTGCCACTCATGACCACCGTCAGTCCCACATCACCTTCACCATCCTAATAGCATAATCACCGCCACCACCACCATGACCTTGCCGGCATCATCAATACCACCACCAGCATTGTTGTCACCATCCCCATGTAAAGAAGGGACTGAAGCTTGTAAACATTGGGTAATTTACGTACAGCAAGTAGGTTAAAGTAGGTCTTTTGGGTTTCAATATTTTGTCCATTCTGTCACATGTTGCTGATTTCAGAAGTCTGAATAGGAAAAGTCAAAAATTTAAAGCCAATAGAGGCTTCTTCAGACTTTCTGTCCAAGAAGCTCTCAGTACAGCAATATGGCAGAACATGGGACCTCAACTCCTTTTGGGGGCTGTTTACAGAGTAAACATATGACACAAACTCAAAGTGTCGATTACACATATCGTCAAACTTTGTAAAGTTTAAAGAAACTTTTATTAGGCTTTATATTAAGATACAAAATCTTGATTTAGTTTTTACTTTTTAGAAATTCGAGTGGAACTTGATATTAATGGGAATTAGTGTGTAAGTTATCTGAAGAGAGTTACAAGTAATTCCCACAAATCCCATCGACATATTTGAATCTCTGGCATATTTTTCTTTAAATTCCACCCTGTCAGTGCACTGCGCTGTTACAGAGGCAACCATCCCATCGCAGAAAGTGATTTTGGATTTGCTTCTTCTGGGTTTCTTGAAGGCCAATTTATAGAGAACAAAAGAAAGGGAGTTCAACTGCTGACTCAACTTGCAAGTCGAAAGGCAAATTATTTTCTTCTCATTTTTTAAAGATCACTACTTCTAACTCAGAATGAAGGGTTTATGATCAAGTCGAGGAAGCGGAGGGACTCCTCCTGGAGTTGCTAGATTGGGCAAGGTAGATATTGAAGTATTCAACTGCTAAGAATGCAAAGATGAAGAAGGACAAGTGTGGGGAGGGTGCAGGGCAACTTGTCGTCCAGAGCTAAGCCTCTACTGCAGCAAAAGACCACTTTCATTTTTTATTAGGTTCTCTGATAATGAAAATTTGTACAGATCTTGATATGAGCATTTTCTTTCTTATTTAATTGCGAAAGGAGACACACTACCCTCCTCAAAGAGTTCCCATTTCCTTCATTTTTGTACTTTAAGGTCTTGTACCCATCACTGTCCCTCAACTACCTTCTGCATGAAACATTAGTTAAGCAAACTAAGGCATGAAGAAATTTAAGAAACACAAAGTGCCTGTAAGAAAGAGTGAAAATGATACAAATTATTGTCAACTTGTCTTCTGGAGTTAAATGGGACATTACACCTGACTTTTGATTGCTATCCTAGCCTGGTTCAAAATCTTCCTCTTAAAACTATCTAAAGCTGGTGTGGTGGTGCACTCTTGTAATCCTGCAGTCTGGGAAGCTGAGGCAGGAAGATCTGAAGTTCAAGTCCATCTTGGGCAATTTAGCAATTTAGTAATACCTTATCTCAAACAAAACAAAAACAGAACAGAACAGAACACACACACACACACACACACACACACACACACACACACACCCCAAAATAAAACAGAGCAAAACAAAACAACAGAACTTCTGTGTGAAGTTCCTAGGTTCCAGCCCCATTACAGAAAGCCCTCCCAAAACAAAAATATAAGATTTTTTTTTTATTTTTTTATTTTTTTATTTTTTTTTTGGTCTGTGTGTGCTTGGATACTCTGGATGATTGATGAGTGACTTCTCAGCTTACGTGACCTGACCTAGCCTCACAAAGGATGGTATCGGCCCGGTCTTGGACATATCCCTTTTTGCAGATGGATGCCACATATCCTTACAGCCGCAGTCAGCCAGGAGCAGCCACCTCAGCTCCCAGAGTCTCCGCGGGGTCATCCCCGGGAGCCTTGAGTGCGGAGAGAGAGCCTACAAGGTAACGTCCTGCCTGCCGACACCTACAGTTCTGCTTGCATCTTTCTCTCTCCGGTTTTCCTGGCTAACCCATTTGCTAGGGGTTTTCCCTCTTCTTTTTTTTTTCCCTCCAATTTTCTATTCTTGAGCTTAAAACAGTCCTTTTAATTTGGCTCCACGAAGACTCTTTTCTTTTTTAAAGTTTCTCCCAAAATCAACCTAAATTTAAACATCTTAGTTAAACATCGCAAGCTGTTGGCAAACAATCAGTGAGCAAAACTTAGATGTCCAAAAATAAGAGAAGCTGAACAAGCACGATAAACACACAGAGCATAGCCGATGGAATAACTCACATCTCCTTAATAAACACGTTGGCTTGAGTGAGCGCAGTGGCTTGTATCAAGGAGGGTGGAGGAAGGGCCGCACTCCCAGCTTATTTTAATGTTCTGGTCATACCAGTTACAGTTGTTTATGTCTTTGTCTGCCATTCGGTTGGCACTCATACAATGGATATGCATAGTCTTTTCATTTTCAAGTCAAGTTTTATAGAAGACACTCAAGTGATTCTTCTACTATTCCTAAAAGTTTAGACTTCACCGGCTGCTCCCAGAGACATTAAAATAAACATGCAAAATGCTTTGCTTGTGATCTGGGGCTGCTTTTGGCATTGGCCTGATCCGAGGTTACTGGGAGTCGTAAATCAGAGGTGGCTTGCTGGCTGCCACAGCCTACGCGGCCTCAGTGCAATGTGCTATTTCAGTCTGTGTCCCTGACATGACACCACGCCTTTGGCACTGGCAGTGGAAAGCTTCCTAGACATCTATGGGAAGGGACTGCTTCACAGCTATCCACAGCCAAGGTCATCCGGGATGGTGACTAGAGGGAGGTTGTGTCTGCTCCACACCCTGTGACAAAGTGGGAAGGCGACATCCAGACAAACTGCATGTCTAGGAATCCAGGGAAACACTAAACCAAGCATACTGGCCGCTGGTGACAGCAAAGGGTAACCATTCTTCAAAGTCAAGCCACAAAACTAGGGCAGCCCCTTCCTGCCCCCTTTCCAGTCCCATTAGCTGGATCCAAAGGAAGATCCAAGAGATTTTCTAAAAAAGATTCAGGGTAAGAAACAATGATGGTATTTGTTTATATGACAAAATGGGGCATAATCAAGCAAAAACCTCCAACTCTTTATAGCCAAGGATCATACAATTTTATGTTTTGCCTCTCTTTCTGTGAAGGGTATGGCTAAACCAGGATGAGATTTTAGCATTTATTGGTTTTGTACATAATCTTAACGGATTCTTTCTCTTTCCTTCCTTCCTTCCTTCCTTCCTTCCTTCCTTCCTTCCTTCTTTCTTTCTTTTTTCTTCTTTTTTCTTTTCCTTCCTTCCTTCCTTCCTTCTTTCCTTCCTTCCTTCCTTCCTTCCTTCCTTCCTTCCTTCCTTCTTTCCTTTTCCTTCTTTCCTTCCTCATCTTCATTGATTCAATTTTATTTAATTTTGGAAGGGGTGCATGCAATTGGACTTACAAATCAAACCGCACCAGACTACAGCAGACTGTGTAGTTTTTTTCCACCTGTTCAAAAAAAAAAAAATCTATCTTGATGTTTTTTCCCAATAGTCTCTACAGAAAGACAAAAGTAAGCACAAATCCTAATTGCCAATGTTTTTTAAAAAAGTGTTTTGCCATCTGTTGTTCTTTGAACTGACATCACTCTTCTTGAGTTGTGCGGCCTCTCCTGGCTGGCGAGAGGCCAGAGCTCAGTTCCCACTTTGGTTTGAAGGTGAGTAGAGCATTTGTCCCAACCATGCACTAGGGGCTTTAGGAATGGGTGGCAGCCTGTGGTGCAGGCTAATGCCTTATGCTAGTTCATGCCCATCTGGGAGAATCTGTGGTCTCTGGGGAAAAAGAAAGGGGAAGCATGACTTCCCCAGACATGGTCATCCAAGGTATATAGGATGATGTCTGGCTGTGCTGTGTGGTCCCAGCTCCAGGAGACACTCAGATCAGTCAGAGTGTTGTAGGTTCATGTGGTCATTGAGTGAAATCTTGGAAGGCATGTAGGTGCGCAGGCCCGTAGGAGACTGAGGTTCCCACACCATGAACTTGGGGTGAAGGTGGAGTTACTATTGCAATCATTGCCATTGGCTGCAGAGAACAGAGTAAAACAGAGACCAGCAGAGTCCAGGGCTCACGTATCTAAGGGAAGGAGTAGTGGCTATTCTCACTGTGCCTGGGGCACCTATGGCGGCTAAGATCCTGGCTGACCACATCCTGGAACCCTGGTTCCTCCCACACAGAAGGACTTATCTGCTCTTGATGCTGCCTGAGGCTTTCCTCATGCTGGGCTATTTCATCACCATCTCCACCATCACCACCATCTCCACTGCCACCACCATCACCACCATCATCACCACAGTTGTTAGTTGTTACCATAATCACCATCTCACTCTTTCCACCAACATTCACCAGACAGGCTATCAAGATCACAAAAGAGACACAAAAGTCCTTTAATTTGATAGATTTCAGACAACAGTGGGAAAGAGCCTGTAATTCTAATTACTGGTTTTTTAATACGTTTATAATCAAATTAAACATCTTCCAGGAAAAATCACAGCTACTTGATAGTAGCTTGGGGGTGTTTGGAAAGCAAACTTTAAGCTGTGTGTGTGTGTGTGTGTGTGTGTGTGTGTGTGTGTGTGTGTGTTGTATGGGGGCAGAGAGGTGAGAGAACGAGAGAAAATATTTGAATTGCAGTGTGTGGGTAGATGACTGCTCTCCTTGTCCCCGTCTCTTCTCACTCCCTTTCTCCCCCTCCCTCCCTCCCTCCCTTTCCTCTCTCTGAACCCTGTTGTAGACCAGAAGCACACTTGCACACTAATACTTCTTGGTTCTCTGAACCTTAACATGTTTTCTAACCACAGAAAACAATAGCTGAAGCAAACAGGATCTCAACAAAGTGGTTACAAAAACACATCCTAAGCTCGTCTCGTTTTTCTTCTCAGATCTTTATGTAGTGTGTATACATAAAGGGCCACACATACACATCCAGGTCCTTTCCTTATGCTGCAGGAAGCACGCTGCCCAGGAAGTTTCCTGTTCTCGTGGGAATTTAGGGAACCTGTGGCAGCAGAGAGGTAGCAGAGAGGCAGCAGAGAATGAGCATGTTGGCCTCTTTCAGAGAGATGTGTGTCACTATGTACCAAAAAAACCAGCAGCATTCTGAAGTCTATAAGAATGAGATCTTGGAGAAGGCACAGCCAGCCCCTGGTTTTGACGAGGAATGAGATGTGAAGAAGCCTGAAGCCCTGGTGAGTCCCTTCCTAGGTAGCCCCAACAGTCACCTACCCATGGGATGAGGCCATCCCCTACCCCTCTTCAGGGTCTAGGCTTGTCCAGCATTCCTCCCACTACGTGGAGCCTTTGAAATATGACTGATGAACTCACTTCTGTAAGTAGATCTTGCTCAAGATCTACCAGGTTAACCAGACCATGTGGAAAAATCCTGCTCAATTCCCTTGAAATGTCACTTTTCTATGAACTCATTTTTCTAAATAGAGGAATTAGTATTACTTAAGTCTCTTGGTTTAGGGGCAGTTCTAAACCCCTTCTTTCTCAGAACTTTTCATTTGAACACTGTCCCATGGGGTATGTGCTCCACTTTCTATGTAAGAAATTGAGGGATACACAGATCAAGTAATCTGCTTAACTCATAGGATGAGTTAGTCGGCACAGACCAGGTAGAAGCTCATGACTGTACACTAGAGGACACAGAGTGTGCTTGAAATGAACCACCAAGTAGACCAGATTTCCCATAAATAGAAAACTGGAGCTTTGCCTGGAGACCAAAATGTGGAGAAGCTGGGTGTTAGCTTTGTAAGGATTACTGCTGACCCTTCAGGATTGAGTGCTCTGAGGTGATCAGAGTGGATAGGTCCACACAGAGGAGCAGTAGAAATATGACTGTACCTCAAAGGTCACTGTCACAGCTTGATGGCCAGCCTTGTCCACCCCACCATGGAGAAGACCCAGGGATGATACAGAGGAAACACAAGGCAGGGCCATGACTTGAATCTGGATCTTGTCCAGCTCTCAACCTGACTATGCCTGTGGCTGCCCAAATAAAAATGACTTCCTTGATAACCACTAGCTTGGGGCCTCCAGCCCTGCTCTATGGAGGGGCTAGGGTTTGCACCCTCCCCCCCCCCACCCCCCAGAGCCTACCTATTTGGAAGCAGAGCAATCAAGGAAAAGCTAGGCCAAGACTATATGCTTTCAGGTTACACCTTCAGTGATCTGCCCTTCCCACCTCCTAATAGCATGTGAAATCATCAGTGGAATAATCCACTTGATCCAAATGAACCTCAGATCCAATCACCTTCCAGATACATGAGGCTTTGGGGGACATTCCAGATTGAAGCCTTCACAGGAGGTCTCAGACCCCATTCAGGATGGGCCACTCCTAATCCAGAGGGGTGCAACAGTCTGTAGCACAAGGCTTCCAAAATGAAACACTCTCAGGGGAAAGAAAGGAGGAATGTCATTCTTAGCAGAAGGGGTGGGTGAATAATCCATTTCCACATCCTGTCTCCCTGGGTGGGAGCATTTGGCACACTGTGAAGGGAAACAGCTTGGAAGTGGGCACCACCACAGAAAAGGGCCTCTCTTCTAAGAACAGTAAAAGCCAAGACCCAGGCCCAAGACCACCCTTCAAAGCTGGAGGCCTCCCCATGCCCGAAGCAGCAGCAAGGAATTTGATAACAGCGGAGCAAGCAGGAATCCTTCTAACCGATCTCTGTGTGATAAAGCCCAGATTACTGTTTTCAACATACCTGTAGCTAGGATAAAACAACTGGAAGGTGACCATCAGCATAGACAGACATCCTAGATGACCAGACTATACAGGAGTTTTATTATGCCAATCTTTTTTTCTTCCACGAACCCATGCTGCTTGAGTAATCATCAAACATCACCACCACAAATAAGCAAACAAAATCATATCATCACTCCTTTAAATATTACTTGAAAATGTTTTTCTTACATCACTAGACATCATTTGTTATAGAAAATAATCAATTTATGAGGTTTCCAAGTCCAAATTCCCACTTATTTAGATAATTACGACTCCAAGAAAAGCTCTTGCATGTGGCCCAGTGGCAAGGGCAGTGTTGCAACAAGATGTCTGTAGACGACTAGATATGCCATTTAGGATAGCCAGCCTGGACTGGGGGTGTAGCTCAGGGGTAGAGCACTTGCCTCCCAGGACCAAGGTTTCAGGTTCCAGTTCCAGGGGATTCAGCATCCCTGCTCAGGAGGAGAAAAGGGGGAATGAGATCTGGGATGCCAAAGAGGTGTCAGGAAAAGAATGAGAAAGACCCAGAGAGAGGACGATAGGTGCTGGGGAGAGCTGGGAGAGCTGGGAGTACAGATCAAACCATGTGGCGCTGTGGAAAGCTATCCGGGCCCATCTGTCACCTCTCAGCCTAGCATCGCTGAGTGCACAGCATGGTGACGTATTAGTCAAGACTGTGCAGAAAAGGGATGAGGGGGAAAGACCTAGTAATCTTTTCTGACCCAAAGTAATCTTCTGTCTAGAAACTATTTTAAATTAGTATTTGTTAGAACCATCCAATCCCTCCTTTGGTGCCTGCACTGATCTTTGCAATGACCATCTTGTTCATTACACTTCCTTTTTAGCATTTCAAGTAACTCAGGTCCTTGCCCAGGTCAGACAAAGTGTTCAGTAATGTCACAACAATGCAAAGCAAACGCGAGCAGCTCTAGCCAGAGTGATGGGTTTACCTTCTCCAAAAACATCGTCCTCTTCCTCGGTCAGAAGCTCCTCGTCTTCCAGAGCCTGCATCGTTGGGGGATGAGACCCCAAGGTAGCCATGCCTGGCAGTCCCAGCAGTCACACTGTCTCTGCTGGGTTGGTGGCTTCCTGTCCCCAGGAGTTGCTCAAGCTTGGGGAGGTCAGCTTCCGCCTCTGCCCAGGAAGCAGTTTCATTCATCTGACAGGCTGTGGTGGCCTTTGGAGAGGGAACTCCAGAGGAGAGAATGTTCTGGAAGGGGCTTTGGCCTCTTTAGGAGGCCAAGTGAAGGGCGTTCCAAGCCCACGTGCCAAGTTTTATACTTTCTTTAAGAGAAAGATGGGTTGTTTCCTGCGTATGAGTTTGAACACAATGGTTTGTGTTGAAGGAGAGAGGCTCATGTTTCATGTTTCTCAAGTCTGGGGTTTGCTTCATTGACAGTTTGAGAGAAAAGCAGGTCCCTGGGCGACACCCAAGTGAGCACTAGGAAGACAGCTTCTTGTTTCTGTCAGTGCTGCATTTTCCCTCTTCTTCTTCTCTCCCTCTCTTTTTTTTTTTTCACTCGAACTGCAAAATGCCTAAACCAAATCAAACTTCAATCCAGCCTCTCACTGGCCTGATTAAATCTATAGCTAGGGAGCAGATAACTGGTTTTGGTCAAACAACTCTCATTCCACAGTATTTACTCCGTCTGATATTTCAGCCCATTATCACCGAAAGAGAAAGAAGAAAATGTAACTCAGAAAACTGCTCCTCCCAAAGGAAGGACCCACCCTGGGGTTTGCATCACCTCCTCAGCTGCGCAAGGCCAGCAAAGAGCTGTGCTGCGAAGCAGGAGTCTCTGAGCCACCCTGCAACTCTGGGGTTCCCGGAGCTGGGGGATGTGGGTAGGAGCGCTCAGGAAGTGCAAAGAGAGGTAAGGGAGAAGAGCTGCGGACCTAGGATGTTTACTTCTGGAGCTTGGGGGTTTTGGAAAGAATCCTCTTGCCTCCCTCTGGGCTAGGAACATGTCCCCTCCTCCTGTAACTGCTCCCTCAATGGCATTATACCAGGAGAGGATGGGATAATGGGGCTGGAGAGGAAGAGTAACTCCAGAGGACAGGGACCTACCTGTCCCTGAGAGCTGACTGGGTACCAGCAGAAAGTTGGGCCTGCTGGAATCTCCCACAGCTCTGGGCTAGGGTGAGAGACATCTTCTGGGGAGAGCTGGGAAACGTGTGGGTATTGGGGTTGCACCAGGACTGGGAGTTGTTACTGGTGTCTGATGTCATGCTGCCTAGAACCAGAACTGGCAAGCCATGCAGTGGCTCAGGAGGGGAGCTGTCCAGTTTCAAATGCCTCCTGTGGTCCCTGGAGAAATGCTGCAAAACAGACATCTCTGGCAGACCTCCTTTGCACCCCTCCTTCCTGATCATTCGCCACCCTTGAATGATGTCTCCCGTCAAAAGATTACACAGTTACATAAATTGAGTGAATGAAAATGGCGCCAAATCTGACATCTGGCATTCCATGTGGGTAAAATGAGAGGAGAGGTGTCTGTTCTGGCCATCACTCCATTTCTCATTGTTTTGTGCCTTTTAGTCATCACAAGTTTATGAGCTGGATGCCATCACCCATTTCACAGGTGGTACCATGAAGCCTCTGAGACTTTGAGTAATTTTCCTCAGATCACATAGCATGTCAGAACTTACTCCGCATCTCTGTCTAAACAGCTTTAGGGAATGGCTTTGGCTGATCTGGGTCACTATGGCTGCAGAGATCATGTACCACTTCCCTTGTCTCTGAGCTCGGAACCAGCAGATCAATAGGGGATCCCTACGTCGCCAGCCATCCACTCTGGGCTGGTCAACAGGACTTCACTCAGCCTATTTCTGGACCTCTCTATGGGAGTAATCATTCCCCCTCCACCCCAGATTCACAATCCTTACCTTCAGTACCTCAGAATACGGCCCAATTTGGATGTAGGGTCATCATAGATGGGATTAGGGAAGATGAGCTTTTACATACCTGGAGCCCTTAATCCAATATAGTTCTCTTATAAAAAGTGGAGGTTTAAAGAAAGGCATGCACACACGCACACACAGCACTCTGAAGATGAACACAGAGATGTACAAGCCAAGAGATGCGAAAGACTGTCAGTAAACCCCCAGCAACTTGGGGGTGAGGTGTGGCAGGCTCTCCTTTCAGCTTGCCCACCTCCGACCTGAGACTTCTCCTTTCAGAGCTGCGACACAACTGCATTTCTGCTATTTAAGCTCCCCAGCATGCCCCATTTTGTTACTTTGACATGGCAGCCCCGTCAAATGAATGCACCTCCTCAGTTGCCTTCCTGTGAGGATTACGTAGAATGTGTCATAACACTTGGCACATGGTAAAGACCAGTTCTGACTGTCCAGGTCAGCTTCCTCCCAGGGCACTGCCTAAAGCCTCAGAGGGACAGAAAGCAGCGTTACTACACTCTGCACAAAACCCCAACAGCTGTGGGAAGGTTCCCTCGGTCTCCCCTTGCTCCATTTAGGCATCTTTAAAGCACAGCTGTCACTCTGAAAACAAAGGACGGGTGTCACCAAGAGCTCCTCCGAAGCACAGAGTTCAGAAAACACCATCCCTGTCCCAGAACCCACAATCTCTCCAGACAGACAAGGCTCACACATAGTTTGTAAGTGAAAGAGGGAAAATTGGTGAGTTACAGGTAACTTCACGTTGGTGAACAAGTTTCAAAAACAGCATGTTGACTAAAGTCTGATAAATTATAAGTAATATGATTATGAGTACACAAGTGTCCAAAATGCATAACATTATGCAAAAATTATAGCTAATCCGCACACAGTGCAACATATAGTTTGAAATGTTTTGATCCTCTTGGTTTTCAAAGCAACTCTATGCCTTTAAAACTATTGGAGCACACGCACAAGGCCATAAGTGGGGAACCCTGAGCTCATGTGACTTGTTATAGTCAAAATGCAGGTGAGCTAAAATGATTATTCGACGTCGCCTCCAGGGTATGGGTTGAAGGAGAATATGGGGCACACGTGGAGTTCTGGTACAGACATGGGTCCCGTCCCCATGATGTGATATTTTATATATGTGGATTTCCCTAAATCTGAAACCACCCAAAATTAGAAACATTTCTGGTTCCGGCATTTTGCATCGTGGTTCCTCAGCCTGCCCTGGCCTGGTGAGTCTTGGCTTAGCTGCTGTCTTCAGGTAAAATAGAAGAAACAAAGGCATGTACAAAGAAGATAAGCAAATTGCAAATTATAAGACAATGGTGGCCTTAAATATAAGTTACCCAGGATTACAAGGCCTTTTCACACCTTGGCCTGTTCACTCTGAGATTCCTAAGAGTCTCAAAGGTGACAGTAAGCCCATAAACTTGGCTTGTGATTTTCTCCCAATACTCTATATTCATAAATTTCAAAGACTCCCATACTTTGAACTTCAAATGCACGCAAAATTTGCATTTTAACCTAGATAATAAAGTTGGTTTTTGTATTAGCTCACTAAAGGGTAACCTTAAACACACTGGGAATACGACAACTTGGAAAAATAGGTGCCCCAGGTCACCTGCTTTGGGTATGTCCTGAGACCACATGATGCCCCAATCTCAGACCAGTGTCACATGATTTCCCGTTGGATGCCCGCTGCTGTGATTCTGCCCAATAGGCCCACCTACACTTCTCACAGCCGTGTCCGGAAATGCTTTCTGGCAACAAGAACCTGCTCAGGGTGAGGCGAGGTCCTCACGTCTTCTTCAGGAAAACTTCTGGGATCTCACCAGTGGCATTCTCTCCTCATCCTATTTGGTCTTCGTAATTTTTCTCCACAGGAAAGCAATGGAACAAGGATTTGAAATTTCAGACTTGATACTATGTTCTGATTTTTGGCCAAACCTTTTTCAAAACTCCCCCCTTGTCACTTCTCTTCAATCTGTGAATCTGGTGATCTCTGATATAGGGGGGCAAAACATCATTTGGAGAATGAAATCTTTTGAAGGAACAAAAGCACAGGAGCAAAAGACAGCAGGAGAGAAGGACAGAATAGTTCTCTTTGGGAAGGCAAGCACTTCCATAGTGTGTGTGTTTTTTAGGGTTCTTGTGGGTGGTGGTCCACAGTGCCTCTTACATCGGAAGTTTCCATAGTCCTGGACATTCAGATGTGGGGTGCTGGTCACTGCTGTTGGGCGGTGGCCCCGGGGTGTGGTCCAGCCATGTGTATGTGTAGACCCACTTGAGCTGTGCACCTGTTCTGCCAGGTGTCTCTGGAGACCTAGGTGCTGAGGGGTTTGTGTGGGTGCAGAAAGAGAGAATTATAGACTAAAAAATTGTCTGCCTCTGTGTATTGGCAGCCTCAGCCCAGGCCTGTTCATCTTCTTTCATGCTTTGGTTTGAAAGGTCAGTCACTATAAAGAACCCAACAGCGGGTAGTGAAAACAGAACCCCTGAGAGACAGAGAAGACATGTCCCAGCACGGAGACAGGGAGCAGTCCTGCCCAGGATGGCCTGAAGTCCCTGGATCTCTGACTCTGCTGCCTCTTCTGAGCTCTCCCGAGAGTGCCCAGTGTGGACCTCCAGGAGCCAGAGCAGCCCAGCCTTGTTCCTCCCTGGGAAGGGAGCAGCCAAGACATCACAAGGTTGAGTGGTGGCCCATGTTGGCCCTGGCTCTTTGTGCTTCTATCTGCAGCCTCAGGCTTCAGAAGAGCACGGGTCTTTCCCCCTCCTCCTATAATTGTTACTATTATCCCCATCATCAACATCATTATTATTACTTGGCATTACTGGGGATTGAACCCAGGGCCTTTTCACTGAGCTAGATCACCACCAGCCCATATAAAAGATATTTAATTTGAGGCAGAGTCTCACCAAGTTACTAAGTTGCTCAGGCTGGTTTCGAACTTGGGGTCATCCTGTTTCAGCTTCCCAGACTGCTGGGAATACAGGCAGGTGCCACTGGGCCTGGATTTTAATTTGAGTAAGGGTCCCTTCTAACTCTCAAAATTGGCCAGGCTGGCCTCAAATGTGATTCTCCTGCCTCAGGCTCCCAGAATGCTAGAATTATGGGCATGCACCACTATATCAAGTTCCTCTTTTTCTTTTAATTAAAAAGAAAGAAAGCAGGAAGGAGGAAGGAAAAAAGGGAGGGAGAGAAGAGGAAGAAAACCCAGTAGTGCCTTGATTCAGACAGTAGTGCTGAGCCGTGACTAAGGCGGGGCACTTTCCCCATGTTGCCTTTCCTCGTCCCCCAAGACGGCTCCCCAAGGAAAGTCTGTGCTAACTAGTCACTCCGCATATTTCACAAAATGTTTTCGAGTGTGCTTCAGGGTGCATACTGAGAAACCTTGCCCCGACAAATGCGTCTTTCCTTGGAGGCCCCAGGCCGGCTCCTTTTCCTCTTCTGTTACTTGCTGTTCTCTGACTTCTCTCCCACTGAGAGGTGCACAAAAACGCCCCATGGTTAGTTTCACCTCTGCATGCCCACCAAGGCCCAGCCCTCCCCGAGAACCACAGCGGTGTGATAACAGACCACAAAGGGCCGCCCATCCTGGGCGACCACAGGCAGCTGCAGCCAGCGAACCAAGCTCATAAACAAGGGTGTAGGCCCACACGGGGTGGGCTGGGCAAGGAAGAGAAAGCAAGACAGAGCAGCATCCTACTTCAAGAGGGAGGGGCTCAGAACCCCACAAAGCAAGGAGCAAAATGTCCAACCTAGCCTGGCCTGGTGGCGCAGGCCTCTCATCCTAGCACTCTGGGAGGCCGGGGCAGGAGGATTGCAAGTTTGAGCCCAGTCTGGGCAACTTTGTGAGACTCTGTTTCAAAATCAAAACTAAAAAAGGGCTGAGATATAGCTTAGTATGAAGGCTCAGGGCTCAATATCTAGTACTACAAGAATTAACAAACCCCCAGTCCTTATGCAACTGCCACGTGAAGGGTTCAAAGTCTTTGTTACTGTAGATGTCAGAGCCTGAGGGATCCAACTGCTTGGGGCGTGGGGAGTGGTGGGTTTCATTTTTTCAGTAGCAGTCACCAGACTTTATAGAACCAGGGACTGATTTCACGGAAGACAATTTTATTTTTTTCACTGACGTGGTGTAGACAAATGACCCTGGCATCACCCCTAAGCCCTACTTCAGATTCTCATCTGGAGCTCACAGCCTAGATCCTCTGAATGCACAGCTCACAGCAGGATTCATGTTCCTATGAGATTCTAATGCCACCACTGATCTGACAGAGAGTGGTAGTGCTGGTGGTAGTGCTGGTGATGGGGAGCAGCTGTAAACACAGATGAAGCTTCACCAGGTGGTCTGGCGGATTGCTTCTAATATGTAGCCCAGTTCCTAATAGGATACTGAACAGCACTAGTCTGTGGCCAGGGGCTGGATGCCCTTAGGGTGACGTTTGGTAAAATGGGTTGGACCGGTTTTCTGGGGCTCTCAGTTCTGCTGGGATACATGCAAGCAAACTTGAAAAAAACGGGCGTAGGGGTGCATAGAGGCCGGCTGTGTGTGCCTTTCACAGTGACCGTGATAGCTGCCAGCTGCCCACCATCACTGCTTGGCAGTGATGGGCAGGGGCTGACAGGCAGGGGCTACTAACCACCCTTAGCTGGGGTGGCCCCTGCCCTGAATTAGCCCTGTTTAGGAGAGTCTGGTGGGTCCTTTGCTCCCCAGTGCAATAGCCTGCCCTAGGAGGCGGGGCACTAGGGACATGGTGGCTTGCCAAGTGAGCCATTGTCTATGATGACCCAGAGTTTTCACAGAGAACTAGCAAGGGGAGGGGGCAGGGCTGTGAGTGGGCGAGGTGGGTGTGTGGCTCTACTCTGTGTCTGCAGCATAACTTGGGTATTACCCAGTGTCAAAATCAAACACAAGTAGCTTGCGGGGATGCCCTGGGCCCGATGCTTATTTACAAAGAGTATAAATGTCCTGGTATGCTGGTATAAACCAGTGTGGTGAGAGCCAGATATCCCTGGAGTAGTACCAGCAATGTTTCCTTCCCTGCATAGATCTGAAGAAAGCCTCATACAAAAGTATAGCGCTAGGGTTGAGTGTAGATGTCACTGGACGGTAATAATCCCGGTAAGTTCTTGTTTTGAATAGGGAATTTTGTGAGGAGAGAAAGCTAGCTGTGTGTAACTGATCAGGGCAATTTTCCTCTTCCCTTCCTCCCTCCTTTCTTCCTCTCCAACCATCCTTCCGCTTCCTTGGGAGAATCAGACCCTGCAGTGGCCCTGGGGTCTCTTGATTCTCTATGCTATGACCCCAATAAAACCAGGCTCTTTTCTAAGGTACATAGGAATTTGTGTTGCTTGTTTTTCTGAGTTTCCTAGGTGGCGGGGAAGTGAGCTGCTACAGGCCGTTAAGGATAAAACACCCAGTGAATAGGTGCAGAGTGCAGGTAAAGTGGCGGGGTCACCATTAGAAGCGGGCTCCCTCTCAGAGAGCTCGTGAATCCATCCACACACCAGGGTCCCTGCCTGTAGGTTCCTCACAGGGCCAGCAGGGCCACTGCACCAAGGTGAACGGAGACAGGGTGAAACCCAGAAGCCCGCACTGCTGGTGGCCAGCGGCCCACGCACGTGGAGCAGGAGTGTAGAGTCTGTTGTATTCATATTCATTCCCCAAGTCTTTTATTTTCGGTGCTGACCTCCACAGTCCAGGCAATATACTGAAAACTGTGGGAGCTAAGTTTTCTTTGTGATTTTGTTTGCTTGTTTTATTTAATGATGCTGGGGATGCAACCCAGGGCCTTCACATTGGGCTACATCCCTAGCCTACTTTTTATTTTTTATTTTGAGACAGAATCTTCCTAAGTCATTAAGTTGTCCAGGCTGGGCTTGAACTTGCCATCCTTCTGCCTCAGCCTTCCAGAGTGTTGAGTAATAGGCCTGGGTTGTTTGGTTTTATCCTGTTTTGTTTGTTTGATTGTTTTTTTTTTTTTTTCCAGGGCTAGGGATTGAACTCAAGGTGTTTGCACTGAAGTACATCTCTAGCCATTTTTTATTCTTTCTTTTTACTTTGAGACAGGATCCCAACCTAAGTTGGACTTCAGCTTGGGTTCCTCCTGCTTCAGCCTCTCAGAGTGCTTGGATTACAGATATTTTATGTGTCTGTATAAAACATGACTATGTGTTGATGTACCACCACTTCTCGCTCTTATTTATTGCTTTCTAATTGGGTCTTCCCCAGTAAGCTGTGAGATTCCACCATGCAAAGGTCAGGTAAGCCCTGTGCTCCAGCTGATACAAATCATTGCCCCATAGATATTTCAAGTGAAGGAGTAATTAATCCCAGCAGGAGTCTAAACATTGGCTGTCAGGGACATTAAGAGGCTCAGAGCAAAGCAGAAGTGATGGAGGGACACCAAGACAGCGTCCGGTAGCTGCAGAACACAGGGCTGGGGGCGGGGACACACTCTCCTTTGCCCCACTGCCCAGTATGTGGGGAAGAGCCAGCCTTACTCAGGGCCAAGCAGGGATGTTTGGCTTGGAGTGACTCGTGAAGATCAAGTGCAGCCGTCCCTTGGTACCCATGGGGTTTGGTTCTGGGACCCTGAGGAGACCACGATCCTTGGAATAGTCCATGAATTGCATACGACGGACGTGATCTTCCTTTCCTGTATCTGTTACATTCTGTCTAGATTATTTATAATCCCTGAAACAATGGAAACGCTATGGAAACAGCCGAACGTGGAGTTGCTTAGGGAATAATGACAAGGCAAATGGTCTGCATTTGTTCAGTCCAGATGCAATGGGTTTTCTAAATATTTTCCATCTGGAGTGGGTTGACTCTGAGAGTCTAGGGACTGCAGCATCCATGGCAGGTTCACGGGGTGAGGGCTTGGGGGTGGGAGATATTTTCTTGTGTAAAACAGTCAGCCAAGCCAGGAGTGGGGCAGAGCACTTGCCTGCCTTCCCCTGAGGGTGTCTGCCAGCTAGTGGGAGGGGAGTCTTCAGATATTGCTGACAAAGACCAGACGTCCACAAAGGACCGTTTGGAGAGTGGCTTACCAGAGAATCTCAACATGTCTACCCCAGGAATCAAAGCCTCTCTGCCCCCTGTTTTCCAGCTCCTTTGCCTCAGGACTGTACTGCGATTCTTTTTTCACCTAGTTCTTCTTTTGTCTTTATGCACTCAAACTTTTCTCTTACATTTTTTTCTCAGTGCATATTGGTTTTCATGTTGGTAGATTCGAGCACATAACATATTGTCATCGTTCCCCTCAGCACCTACTGCCCCTCCCACCTTCACTGACCATGTTCGGGATAATTACTGGCTAGACACATTAAAGACTGGCACATGAGCAAATACCGCAGCCAGGGAACAAGGTAACAGTTCAGGGAGGAAGGTGAGTTCAGGTTTCGCTTGTGGCGTTACAGGTAAATTGTTGGTTGGTTCATAGCGTGCAACACAGCCAGCTAGAGGAGTAACACTGACTTCCCTTTTTCTCAACGTGCCCTGGGATGAGAGGGCAGAGATGAGAGGGATGGGAACGGAACTTGTGGTAAAGGCTACCTTGCCACAAAGTGACCCCACCCCGCTCACCTTCCGCTGGACCGAGTGGTAAACAGGAGTGTACGGTAACCATGTCCCTGCAGCGGCCACTGCCTCACACTCCCCCGTGGAATGAACGTTCGGAAGAGTGACACCTCTTTTGAAACACGATGAGGCAATGAGGCCTCAGAAATCAGATGGGTACAGCTTCTGCCCCCCCCCCACCCCCCACCTTACCCACGCGCTCTTTTGCACAATGGGCAAGAACCCAGGATGGGAAACTCACAAAAGAAGGAAGCAGAACCCCATGGCGGTGGGCGGGCTCGCAGGGGGCAAGGTGCAGGGCCGGGGGAGCACCCCGCCCCGCCCCGCAGCACCTCCTGTTCCTGGGTTCCTGAGGCCCTGGCTCTCCTGTCCTGGGCTGGGGTGGGGGGCACATGCTGTGAGCACTACACCAGGGGAGGCTGTGCTTGGTATTTCACTGTGTTCACAGAGCAGGGGCTGTCAACGCAGCTGGTTCCAAGCCACAAGCACCACATCCTGAACTTGCATCTGAAAAGATGGTACGGGACATACCGCCACAGTTTCCCCTGTGAGGTTCCAATCTGTAGAAACAACCCCAGGGCACAGGTAATGGTAGAGTGCAGTCCTTAGGGACTGAAGGGCTTTGAGCATTTATGAACACTCTCCTAAAAACAATGTATTCGGCTGGGCTGGTGGTGCAGGCCTGTCGTTCCAGCACTCTGGGAAGCTGAGGAAACATCACAAGTTCGAGCCTAGGCTGGGCGACTTACTGGTGTAGAGAAACTTTGTCTTTAGATTGAAAAATAAAAATAGACTGGGGATGTAGCTCAGTGTCAACAGCCTGGTGCAGCCCTGGGTTCCATCTCTAGTACTGCAAGAAAAGTATTTAATTGTACATTTATTTAATTGTTAATCATGATTATTTTAGCAAACAGCTCACATTTTTTGAGGTTTTAACCACTGATATTCATTGTGTAGGTATGTACAGATGCCAGCTGACTGCTGGAAAGAGATAAACAATATATGCTCTCTACTGTATAAAATTTTTTTAACCTAGCAAGTATGACATTTTTACAAATGTAACTAAGTAATAGCCACATGATTGATGTGAAAGTTAAGGAGAGAAAGGTAGGGGTGTAGAATTAGTGAGGATGGATAGGATCCTCAAAATTTTGTTTGTGAAACCCTAATCTCAAGTGTGGCCATGTTTTCAGAAAAAGAATAATTAAAGTTAAATGGAGTGACAGGGTGACCCTAGGACGTTAGTGTCCTTGTAAGGACAAACATTCTAGAGTCCCGCTCTTCTCTCCAAGGGCTGCTCCAGGAGAGACCATGTAAGGACATTGTAGGTACAGCTGAATGCAGTACAGAGGAGGCTGTCCCAGGAAGCGAGTCAGCCACAATATGGCATCCTGGCATTTAAGAAAACAGTAGAAGCCAGGAAGAAGGTTGCCCTCACCTTCCTCTCATCCAGAAGAGAGTCTGAGAGACCCTCATTAAAGAAGAGCTTCCCTATACCTGGAGGAGAGAATTTGTCTGTGTTTCTAAAGACACAAGTGAGCCTAAGCGCCTCACGTTTATTGCCATTAGCTGGGACCCTCTTTGCTCAGCCAAATCAATTTATGAGGTCTTCAAGTCCACACAGCTGCACAACTTCTCCCTCTTTGTTACTCTTTCCCACAAACAGACCCAGTCGCCTGAGTTGTGGTGTCTTCACTCCCAGAGGCTCCGCGAGCGCACGTAGAACCGACATGCACGCATTTCTCCTGCTTGTCTGTCTCCTGTTACAGGGTCTCAGCCATAAACCAAGGATGGAAAGAAAGATACCTCCTCTGCCAGCTGGGCCTTGACTTCGGACTGCTGGCTTTGAGCTCTGGGGTGAAAGATGCTGCCCTCATCGAAGCCACCTGCAGCCTGAGCACCACTAACACAAGGGAGTGGAATAAAATGACCTCGAGAAGAAGGGGGCCCCTTAGGCCCAACATGCACACCCCAAGAGTGTACAGAGGTGGGCTGATCTGAAGCTGGTGCATCGTCCCTCCCTCCAAGCATGCTGGGATGCTTTGTCAGTGTTTCTGTGCGGACACTGTGGCACAGCTGTCATCCTTGGCCGAGCTGACCAGGCAAGGAGAATCTAGCACCGGAGTCCACGCCAAGAACTCAGGAGGGCAGGGAGAGATGGGAGAATGGGTTGTTCACTGTGGCAGGATGGCATTGCTGACCTGCGCAGGCCTGGTTGTCAACAGTGATGTCTTGTGAAAATAATGTTACATTTGGCTTAACAACATTTCCCCAGAATTCCTAGCATCATTAACAAGACTTTTGTCTTTAGAATGTCCTTGAGACTCTTAGGCACTTTCGTGACTGTATAGAACTTCGAGATCTTTACTCATGGGGTGGCAGTGGAGGTGAGCAAACGGTAGAAACGGAGTTGTGACCTTCCCTATTCTGAGCTGGAGAGCAGGCAATGGGCCTTCTACTAACTTTGTGTCCGTGAGATGATAGGAAAGGATGTGGCCAAAATGCCAACAGGTGTTTGTCTCCAGGTGACAATTTTTAGAGGGTGAGTTTGTGGGTATGTATTTGACAAAGGTGTTTGCCTTCTAAGTGATTTTTGTTTTGTTGCCAAGACATGAAAAAATCAATAATACCTACTGAATTAGTCAGTTTCCCCAGACTGTACCAAGGACCTAAGGTGATCAGCTTCCACACAGAAAGGCTGATTTGGACTCGGGTTGCAGAAATGTCAGTCCATGACTGGGTTAGCTCTGCTGCCTTAGGCCATGCAGCAGGTCATGGCAGGGAGCATCTGGGGGAGCTGGCCTCAGGGCTGTGAAGGAACAGAGAGAAAGACAACGGGGCTGGGGGCTTTCAGTGATGCCCAGAGATTGAAAGGCCTCCAATTTTGCTAGGGCTGTGTGTTGCTGCTTGTCCAACAATCATGAGGCCCCGGGTGTGAGCCCCAGCATTGCTCAAACAAAAAAGAAAACAAAACAACAGAAGCAGAAACCTTCCCACTGGGTCCCAGCTCTTAAAGTTTCCACCCCCTTGGACCCAAGCATCACAAGTTGGGGGCAGGGGGGGCACAGCTTTCATACACAGGCCTTGAGGACATTCCAGATCTACCTAATATCACTTGCTGATTTTTAGCAAGCCAAGAAGGTTAAAGGAGGAACTTAAAATCCAGCCATAATCCCAGTGGCTAGAGGTCACCATGTTAACCAGCCTTTTGGAGTACAGCCTCACAGATTTGCTGTGCATAAGCATTCAAAACTATGCATGCACCTCAGCTGTGGGGTCCACATCCCAAACCTTTGGGTGGAGCCCACGGGGAAAGAGTCTCGCAGCCCATGCCTTGAGGTTAGGTTTCCCTCACGGCCAGCCCTCTCTCCTGTGTGTATCAGCATTGTTGTCATGAGGACCTGATACTTGACATACACAACGTAAAGGGTCAGGATTTATTTGTGGCTCATGGTTTCAGAGGGTTTACTCCATGGTGATGGTTTCAAGGCAAAAAAGGCATGGCAAAAGGGCCTGGGCAGGGAAGCTACTCATTGCATGGTGGCTGGGAAGCAGAGCGTGTGGAAAAAACCGAGCAAGAGGCATGCCCTCCACAGCCAGCCCCCAGGGACACGCCTTCTCCTCCAGGGCCCTACCTGCAACACCACACGCAGCTGCAGACTCTGCAGCACAGTGGGTGACTCCATTGATAAGCATAATGCTCCTGTGAACCAATCATTGTCCCCAAACCAAGAGAGTTTGGGGAACATTTTACATCTAAACCATGACAGCCCTGCTCACATTTTAAAAACTCTCAAATTAACCAGTTTCATTCCTTACCACTGTTTTAAAACTTAAGCCATTCTCTGACCCTAACGTCCTACAGCAGGGGACAGGTGGACGCCAGGTGTGAATGGCTTTCTCCCCTTCCTGCTTCCTCGCCGTGACCTCTGCCCTCAGTCCCCTCTTTCTTCACTCTATTAACGTCCATGCTGTTTCTTACAAAAAATATAAATTCACATTTCCTCCGGTATTGTGAGTAATTATATCCATGTTAAAAATTTAGGGAATAAAAGACAACATAAACGAGAAAGGAAAGATCATGTGTAACTCAAACACAGACAGTTCCAGCTTACACTGGGTGTTTTCTCCATGCCCGATCATGTGTGTATTTGTACACAGATTTTTTTTTTTATACAATTGAAGTTATTTGGCAATGCACAGTCTCATAAATCTCTTTTTTGGGCTCTACAATAGATCATGACTACTTCAACAGGACTGCAAATATTCTTCAACAATGAGGTTTTAAAATAATTCTTTAAAGGTAAAACTACTTGTTTTACCCCTTATTTTAAAAGCAGTGTGTGCTTGTGTTCTTGTAGCAGAACAATCAGAAACTATAGTTAAAAGGAAGAAAAACTTTACCTGCATTTCTCCCTCTGATACAGCACCAGCCAACATAATTTTTGTATAAATCTATTTTCAAGGAGACCTAGGTATCATTCTTTATCATTTGTAATATACAAATATTATCGTATTTAATCCTTGTAACATGCTGGGCTAGGACAAACATTACTTCATGTTTCTAGGTTTGTTAACTGAGTCCACAGAAGCTGAGTGACCTGTTCCAAGCTCTGTGACCAGGGAGGTGGGTGGGATTCCTAGCTCTCCCCACAGCTCTGTGCACTCCAGCGCATCTCCCCAAGCCAGTGTAGACCTCTCTGTGCCAGCCTCACACGTGGATATGGCCCCGGGGTCAGGGGTTTTTCCTGTGATCTATCAGTTGCAGGTAGGATTTTGTTTTTCAGTGCTGGGGAGCAAACCCAAGACCTTCACACTAAACAGCATCTCTGGTTCCTTTTTATTTTTCATTTTGAGATAGGGTTTCACTAAGTGGTCTGGGCAAGGCTCAAACTTGTGGTCTTCCTGTCTCAGCTTCCTAGAGTGCTGAGAGTCCTAGGCCTGCATCAGGACACCTGGCCCAGAGCTACTTTGTGCTGTGAGTGGATTTTCATGTCCATTTCTGTTCCTTCCCAAAAGCTGACACAGGACTCGGGTTTTATGTACCGCATGACCCTGATCTCAGCACTAATTGGATCTGCTTCTTTTGTTTCTGCCTTCTTTAGGACCCAGCCCCATTGATTACCCACATGACCGTGTGTGCTGGCCTCGGGCTGTTGTCCTTGCGCAGGACAGTTGGGCCTACTCGCACATTCCTTCAGCAGCACCTGCACGGGCTGCGATGGTGAATACAATTTAAAACTCTCTCCAGGGCTTAGTGTCTAAGAATGGATACAGCCCTTTTAAAAGCCACATGAGTGGCTCTTAGGATACAGTAGGCAGTGGTCTGAGGGAACCACCAACACCATCTCATGTAATTCTGGAAGCCACCCCGAGCCACAGGCTCTTTTCTGTCCCCATTTCTCACATGTATAGTGAAGCATAGAGAAGTTCAATAGCTGCCTCGAGGTGACTCAGCTTTGCGAAGAGTGAGGACTTTAACAAGTAATTCCAATTTTACACAATCATATTACTTATTGAGGGGAAGTACCGGTTCTGTGGGAGCTTTCAGTAGGGGTGTTTGATGGGGTTGGGGCAGGCAGGACTTTGGGGGGAGGGATTTCCAAATGAGGCCTGAGGCTCCAGAAGGAAAAGGTTCAGGAGGGGTGGTCGTGGGAGGTGGGGACAAGCTGGACTCCGAGGGCCCAGGGGACAGAGAAGAGAAGGGCGAATCCGAGAGAAGGGAGGCACAGCTGGTGCAAGTGGGGACACGGAGACCACCGTGCTGGGAGCACCAGCAGGAGTGTGCTGCCAGGGCCTGGTGACCCACTTAAAGAGATTTTACCTGAAGTCTAAAAAAGGAGGAAAAAAAGGGGTGGGGGAGATTTTATAAGGTTTTCAGCAGGAGAGGTTGCTGCAGTGGTTGGGTTAAGATGGACGCCCTGGGACAGAGCGAATGCTGAGACTGCCGGGTGACAGTGGATGCTGACCCTAAGAAGGGATGGGGAGACGGGCCCCGAATTCTACTTGGGAGAAGCCGGGCTGGACCATGGATGAGGAAAAGGAGTCAGTGGGCATGACCTAGTTCTTGGCTTCATGGAGAAGTTTCTCATCTTAACATCTTGGGCTTTGGTTAAAAATGTGCATTAATTAATAGATTAGATTATTACTAGCCATGTAATTTACAGAGGAGGGAGAATACCTTGTGTACCATGTGGGTGTAATTCCTGTAACTTCCTGTGGCTGGTCACCAAACCCTCACGGAAGACGATCTACAAAGTTTACAAACAGCAGATGTTGCAGTACAGTCTTGGGTTAGGTAGGATTAAATAGGGGATTTTTTTTTTTTTACAGCTTCACTGAAATATATTTCATATGCCAAAAATCCCATCCATTTAAAGGGTAGAGTTCAGCGGTTTTCAGTGTACTCACAATGTTGCGTGGCTCTGACTACAGCCTAATTTTAGACCATTTTCAACACCCCAGAGAGAACCCTTGCCCCTGTCAGCAGTCGCTGCCATTCTAGTCTCCATTCCTGAACCCAGCTCTAGGTAATCGTTCATCTAGTTTCTGGTCTTTGGGTTTGACTTACTGTAGATAATTCCCATAAATTTCCATAGGGTACAAAATGGTTTGTGGTTGGCTTCTTTCACTTTCAAGGGCTGTCCTCATGGTAATATGTGACAGTACTTCATTCCTTTCCATGGCTGAGTAATATTCCATCCTATGGCTCTAGCACAGTTTGGTTATGCAGTCATCATTGCTTATGCATTATGCCCATGTTAATGGGCATGTGGGTTGCTTCCTCCCTTTGGCTATTATCAACAATGCCTCCGTGTAGAAGTTTTTGTACGGACCTGTTTTCCAAAGGGGTTAGACTATCTTATATCCCTCCAGCCATGTGTGAGGGGTGCAGGGTCTCTGCATTCCCTCCACTCTCATTAGCCATCTGAGCGGGTATGAAGTGGTATCTCACTCAGGCTGTGAAGTGTGTCTCTGCAGTCACTAATAACCCCTGTGCCCACTAAACGTTTGTGAATCTTTGGAAAAAGGTCTATATAAATTCTGTCCACCTTCCAATTGGGTTATTTCTATAAACATTCTTCTTATATTGTGAACATGAGCTCACGGTCCCATTCGTGATCTGCAAGCACTACATGTTCTCTTCCACACCGTAGGTTCTGTTTTATTGACAGTGTTCTTGGGACACAAATGAAGTTCTTTTGGGTTATGTTACTTGTGGCGCTGGCGTGGTGTACAGGGAAGGGTTGCCTGACCACAACTCAAGAGGACTTACTCCTGGGAATCCTATAGTGTCAGCACCTGTGTTTAGGCCATGATTTGGATTGGATCATTTGGAGTTGATTCTGGTGGATGGGAGGAGGTAGAGGTCCGCTCTCTGCTGTGTGTGGACATCAGGTGTTCAGTGACACTCGTAGACAACGCTTTTCTTTCCCCACTTGATTTGCCTCGGCAAGCGCAAGTTAATTTTGTTTCCCACCCCATCACCCTACCCTACCAAACAGGAAGAAAAAAAAAGAAAGGAAGAAGAAATGAAAATCCAATCCGCATTCTTTTCTAACAGAGTGGTGGTAGATCATTGGAACCGACTATGTAGCAAAGGTCTTGCTGAACTAGGCTTAGGTGGATGTCTTTTCTGACACTGGATCAAAC
This sequence comes from Ctenodactylus gundi, assembly GCA_004027205.1. Lineage (NCBI taxonomy): Eukaryota > Metazoa > Chordata > Mammalia > Rodentia > Ctenodactylidae > Ctenodactylus > Ctenodactylus gundi. Next base: position 42,807 of record PVKB01005992.1, read on the forward strand.
TGTTGTTTTTTTCCCCCAGCTCAGCATCTAAACGACCAGTCCCCACCAGGTCCTGTGGCCTTAGCGGTTTGTGTGACAGCAGGGCCACATGGCCCACTTTGGCTATGCAAATAAACTGGAAGGAACCTAAGGACAGCGAGTGATTTCCTCACAGCTTTTCGGCATCAGATAAGTTTGAGGAATTGTCCCACGCCAGGGCAGGAGACAAGTGTCACTTAAATATAAGAATTAGTCAGTCACAATGCCAATTTAAAAAATGTTATCAAGGTTTGTGAAAAAGTATATAGCAGAAAACTGTAGCTACTGAGTTCTTCTAATAGCAATAATATTTGTGGTATTGAAAACTGAGCCAATTTTCTTCTTTCTGTCTGTCTTTTTTTCCTTTTCTTTGTCTTTCTCTTCCTTTTTCCTTCCTTCTCCCCCTTATGGAGACAGAAAAGGACCTCACATAAGCTAGGCAGCTGCCCTGTCACTCAGCTGCACCCAGCCCTCGGTCAGTCTGAGTGGTGAGTACCATGTTAACCTGGAGTACACTGTTTATAGTTGGACCTTTTAATGTCTTTTGGAAAATGACCTAAATATATAGTTTGGGAAGAAAAAAATGCACACAAAGATGTATTTATAATAGGCAAAAGGAAAACTATCCAGTACCTAAGAATATCCCAATATTTAAGAATCACAGACAAACTATGTTGTATAATAAAATGCTATCAAGCCCTTAAGAATACCTATGGCCATCATAGTGCGTGTGACAGCCACACAAAGGCATGTCTGGAGCACTGTGCAAGCAAGCAGAGTGCAGTTCAGAGATGCCACACCTTAGCTGAAAATGGTCTCAGGGTGGGCACATGCTGACAATACCCAAGATTAATTTCCCTCTATATTAATACACATCAGGTCTATTTCTGGCCATCCCAAAGCTTATTTAAATTGTAAAATGGAAGTGAAACAGTTTCTGAACGTCAATCCCTCCACTTTCTATCTCTTCAACTCATTTTTTCTTTTAGTTGTTTCCCAATGCAACATTGGTTCCTTATTTTAATATTCCAGAAAAAAACACTTAGAAGAAATGAATGGTTTCCCAAAATTTGCTCATTGAACCTAATACCCCGGAAAGCACACACTCCACCCGTGAGATGTGGTCTCTGGGGTGTGTGATGCGCCGCGGGACAGGCGTCCATCTGTCTGTCTGTGATCAGGGCGGGAAGCAGAGCTTTGCTTGTTGGGTACTCAACACCCTCCTTCCCCAGGGCTGCTGTGATGGGCCACACCCTGGGTGGCCTGCAGCACCAGACACAGCTCTTCTCCCTGCGCTCGAGGCCAGCGCCACGGCCCACATGTTCCTTGTTTCCTAGGTATTTTCAGATGTAAAATTGCTGCGGCAACAACGATGAATAGTTTTGGGATTCTCTGAGCATGCTGCCAACTTGCCCTCTAAAAGAGGTGGGACTCACTAACTCTTCCACTGGCATGCTGTGAGCTGTTAATTAATTTGCTGCCTCTCTTTCCTTTTTTTAGAAAAATTTTGAATTGTGGCCAAATGCGCGTAACATAAAATTTACCATCTGAACTGTTTTCCAGTGTACAGTTCAGTGATATTAACTATGTTCGCATTGTGAAGTAATCTCCAGAAGTCTTTGTACAAATAAAGATTGTGCATACAGTTGGCTCTCGTATCTGTGTGCTCTGCGTCTGTAGGTTCAACCAATTTCACACTGAAAATATTGAAAAATTCACATCTGCACCGGACATTTTCTAGCCAGGGGTTCCCAATGTTCAAGGCCAGTGACACGTTAGAAGCTGGGCCCCAGCAGGCCAGCCAGCAAACCTTCTAGCCCCGCTCAGTCATTCGCGTTACAGCCCGAGCTCCGCCTCCTTCCAGATCAGCGCCCGCAATTGGATTCTCCTGGGAGCATGAACCCTACGGTTAACTGGTTAACTGTGCACGAGAGATGAAAGGGGTCTAGGCTGCCGGCTCCCTTTTAGAATCTAATGCCAGCAAAGCCAAAGTGAGGCTGAGGTGGTGATGCTGTGCCGCCCTCCACCCTCCATTTGTGGAAAAATCGTAAATGTTTTGAATCAACTCAGGACATTGAGGAAGCTGTGCAAAGACACCCAGAAAAGAGCCCTTCCAGAAGTGCCTCAGAGAGTGCCACGAGTGATGGGACAGGTGTGTTCACAGCGAGGATCAGTGTTTTGAGAGGGATTAACAGCAATGTCTTTTACTGTAATATTTCTTTAAAAATTTAAACATTCTGTATATTTTGATGATACCTGGCAGGTCTCCTCACTGAAGACTTTGTAGGGGAGGAAGGGGGAGCCTTTTATAACACAGACTTACTTGATGAAGGACAACCCTCTCTCATCTTCGCTTCTGACAATGGGACCTGCTGTGTTTTGTCCCTTTCCTCCCAGATTCCTTGTGAGCCCAGGCCTCCCCGGACTTCCCCCAGGACCTGGAAAGTCCTCTAATGTACCTTTGTAGGGCTGCTTCTGGGGATTCTACTTTGGACAGAGAACCATCGACTAGTGTCCAGAACCCAAAATCTCACACTCAGGACTCCCGTGGAGATACTGTTAAATCAGGAAATCTGAATCACACCATGGGAGGGGGGTGGGCACATCTGGAGTGGGTATTTCCCATGATCTTTCTGGGAGCAGATGCTGTGGGTCCCTGGGTCACTGTGATGGCCAGGCCCCAGGTAGAGAGTCCCAGCTGGATCAGCGTTTAGGAGCACACCTGTAAGCCGTGCAGTTGCGCTTGGAAGGGCCCCAGAGTGCTGCGGTAGAAAAAGCCTCCTGGCGACTGTAGGCTGCAGTTTGAGCGCCACACCTTAGGGCATATGGGTGACCTCCTGCACTTCGTCTGATGATGGAAAGTCGGGGAGGATATGGCGAAGAAAGCAAGTGGGTGGCAGGCAGAGGCCGCTCAGGTCAACCCAGGCTGCTGGCAGCCTGGCATAGGGCAGGTGTGCGGACACTTCGGAGATAGGCGCCTGTGCACAGGGGTCTCCGCAGATGCCTGCGCCCTCCTTCCTAGGCCTTGGGTGTCCTGGCTCTGTTCAGCAGCACCCCAGCTTCTGGATGCCACTAGTGGCCACTCATCCTGCGCTCCCCAATTTGTGACATGGGAAATGCCTTCTGATATATTGCCAAATGCTCCTGTGTTGCCACGTCATCACTGCTGATAACAGCCAGGGTGGTAGGAAGCACAGGGCTTGCTCCAGCCTCAGCTCTGGTCCCCAGGCCCTCCAGCAGAAGGTGGAGGTGGTACTTCTGCTCAGCAGAGCCTGGCACCAGCAGGATCAGCCAGGAGACACTCCACAGATGGCTGTCCTGTTCCCCTCCACGGGAACTGCAGCTCAAGTAGCTGTCAAATCGGTGAAGGACAACCCTCTCCTGAGTTGAAAAGATGGTGAGAGGGATCGCATGTAGGGCGTGGTGGGGAGTTGCACAAAGGGCTGCGTGTTGTAGCCCAGGTGAGACGTGAGGCCCAGAGTCTGGGGTCTGAACTGCTCTGCAAGTTGCATAACTTCTATTAAGCCTCAGTCACTTCAGATACTAACAAATAATGGAGCTACTCCCTTTACAGGGCTATTTTGAGGGTTCAATTTGATCACGTATCATCTCACAAGAGAGAAACTAATCTATTGTTTAATTCACCCTGTAGCTTCTGCCCAAATGAAGCTTCTAAGCCAGCTAGAAGACTGGTCTCTTACATGTCATAAACAGATCTCTTGGCACAGTGGACCCTGTGAGAGTGGACATAGGCCACAGCAGGGGCCTGAGACACAGGACCACTGGCTTTTTACCAGGTGAGTGAGTGATCCTGACCCCTCTCGCTTGCCTCAATTTCCTGATTGACCACAAAAAAGTAGAAATATTTTGGGGGAAGTTCCAAGATATTGTCCAAGTGCAGCATTGAGTGTAATAGAATGCTTGCTGCAGGCACAGAGAGTCCAGGCTAGTGGAAGGAGACAGGGCACTGGAGACTGCCCACCCAGCCCTTCCAGCAACAATTTCTGTGGTGCTGGGGATTGAGCCCAGGGCCTTTGCATTAAGCAGTATCTTCGGCTCGCCTTTAGTTTTGGTTTTGAGTTAGACTCTCACTAAATTGCTAAACTGCCAGGGCTGGGCTCAAACTTGTGATTCTCCTGCTTTAGGCTCCAAAAATGCTGGATGACAGGCCTGTGCCACCAACCCAGCTGAAATCCTTTTTTTTTTTTTTTTTTTGAGACAGAGTCTTACTCTGTAGTCCAGCCATGCTGGTTCTGAACTCACTATAAAGAGCAAGGGGGTCTCGTACTCATGGCAATCCTCCTGCCACAGCCTCCTGAGAACAGGGATTGCAAGTGTGCATTCAGGCTTGAAATCCTTCTTTTCATTCCCTACTTCCTCACAGCCCCACAAAGCCTCGGCCTCACAGGAAGAGGGCTCACCCCGGTTCTGATGGCAATGTGTGTTTTTCCAGGTGAGAGGCCTGGGTTGTGCCACAGTGAGAATGGCTCTGCTGAAATGGTTCCCCTCAAGCATTCTCCACAGGAGACCAAGCCACACTAACCAGGCATCACACAGGGAGGCACTACTGCTTGGTTAGTAGCTCAACTCAATCTTCAAGGCCAGGAAGAAGGTAGCCACTCTTGCACTACTCACCCTGCCTCCTGGGTTATGAACGACAGGTCTCTCCTCATCTTTCCTCCACCGTCCTGACAGCCCTCTAAGGACTTGCTATGGAGAAAGAACCTGATACCCGTGGAGCTCTTATCTCAGGCTGGATGCTGCCTTTTGACCTTTCTTGAAGGACAATGGTCAGAAAATATCAAACTAGATGCACATTGTTTTTCGAGGTACTAGTGATTGCATCCGTGGCCTTCACACTAAGCTAGCTACATCTCCACCCCATTTTATGCTTTATTTTGAGACAGGATGTCAGTCTGTTGCCATGTTGCCCATGCTGGGATCAAACTCAAACTCGTGATCCTCCCTTTTGGAATTATGGACCTGTGTTACCACATCTGACTTAGATACAAATTCTTTTCATTGCTGGGTTCCTTAGGAACCAAGGACAGCAGAGACATTTTTCATAAAGCCCTGGGCTTTACCTTCCTCTCTTCCTGATCTAGGACTCTGGATTTCTCCCGTGGTACAGTATCTGGGATTGTGCCTGGCTTTGCACCCTCCACCCATCAGACAGAAATAAGCCCAGGAAGAGCCTCCCTCACACTGTAACTTCACTGTGCAGAATGGTGGCAGCGAAAACCTCCCGCTGCATAGCTGCACAATGCCAATGATTACAGTGATTAAATCAATCAAGCCCAATTTCATAATCACCCCGGGTATAATTCCCCAGTTGGCAGGGCCCCAACACGTGCCATCCCAGATGTCTGGTCCAGGAATCAAAACCACAGTTCCAAACACAGCATTTGTGATCGGGGAGGGTGAAGTAGTTTTGTAAGCCAAATACCGTATTTATAAGGATATGAGGGAATTCAATACACTATGAAAATTTTGTAGGATGACCATGAAATATTTGGCTCATAATTTCCATAGTAGTAAGTTCTGTCAACAGCCCAAGTAGGAGCCTAGCTAGAGGCACACACTTATAATCCCAGCACTCTGGGAGGCTGAGGCAGGAGAATTGCAAGTTTGAGCCCAGTCTGGGCAACTTAGAGACTTAGTGAGACCCTGTCTCAAAATAAAAAACAAAAATATGGGGCTGAGTGTGGGACTCAATCCTTAATACCTTAATAGCCCCAAACTGAAAAAAGCTCAAGGATGAAAATTCTCCTTAGTTCCTACTCCCCTTCATGAATGTATGAGACCCAGAAAAAAAATGTTCAATCAGATGTGTGCACTGGGAAAGGCTTTCATCAGCTAAGAAAGTGACCCTTCGAGGCAACGACTGTCCTTCAGGCTCATTTGGGAGCACGAGCATTGTGACAACAGGAGACATGCAGTGGTGTCATCTGCCTGCAGATCTACAGATGTGTGTGGGAAAGCCTGCTTGTGGAGCATGCTGGCTGATGCTTTGGGGCCACCGATGGAGCTCTTTGGGGTCACAAATGGAGATGTTTGGGCACCATGATTCAAGGAGTGGAGGCTCAGCTGGGATGCTTGGTTTCATAGCCTCTGCTCCTTCTCCATAGCTTCAGAGAAGCTGTCTGAGAGCTGAGGAAGGAGGGAGAGAAATTCAGTCTTCCCTTCTTGCTTTGTGCCTACTCTGCTTCTTATGGGTGATCATGTAGTTTCCTGCTGCCGTTGGTTGTGTCCAAGCATCAGGATGCTCGGCTCATTCTGCTGCAATCACCTGAGTTTATTCAGATTTCCAGAGTTTGAAACCCTTGCCTGACAGAGGAAAACAGATGTTTCCACAGAAGCTACTGACTGGTACTGAGACAGCCCAGGGTGGGACTGTGGTGGCTGTCAGAGTTCAACTTGGAGACAGAAGTGGAAGTAATGATAATATGCACCTTGTGAGAATTCAACCATGCATTTGTTTTGTGTGCCTTTGTTTACATAGGTTTTATTTTACAGTACATGTTTTTAAGTCATCGATCCATAAACAAGTTGCAAAAGAAATTACAGATGGTAGAGAAAGACCCATGGAAACTTTATGTGAAAAAACTATCAGACAAGATAATAGGACAGTCACATATAGTGTATTTAAAGCAACACAGGTTTCAAAATTTGTGTAAGAAACCAGGAGCCACGCAGAGTAACCAAGAAAGTCTCAAAAAGGACAAAGTGAGGCTTCTGAAAATAAATAAACATAATGGGATTGCAGCTCTGGCTGCATTTGTCAGCAGATGAGACACTGAAAAAAGAATGAGCATCATCAAAAGTGGATCTGAAGACAATATGAGGGAGAGAGAGAGAGAAGTAGAAAATATGAAAGAAAAGCTAAAAGACATGGAGGACAGGAGAATGAAAAAGAGAACAGGACAAAGCAATGTCTAGAATACATGAAGAACTTTCATGTGTTGAAAATAAGAAAATAAAAACCCCAATTAAAAAATGAGCAAAAACTTTTAGTACACTTCTCCAAAGAAGATATACAGTTGACAAACACATAAAAGATGCCCATGACTTAGACATAAATTGGGACCAAGTTCACACCTGTTAGAATAGTGAAATAAAGAAATACTGACAATGCCCCATGCTGGGAACAGGTGAAGAACGTGAGTGCTTCATACATTGATGGAGGGGTGTAAATGGTACAGCTGCTCTGGAAATTTATTGGAAATTTCCTCATAAAACTAAACATTTATTTGCCACATAGTCCATAAATCACACTCCTCACCATTTGCAGCACAGAAATTTAAAGCTTAGATCCACACAAAAACCTGTCGCAATGGTCATGTTGTTTTTCCTTGTAATAGCAAGAACTGAAAACATCAAAAATGTTACTCAGTAGGTGAACCACACCACAGACGAGTGCATCCAACCACAGGCGGTGCTCGGCAGTGATGCAGAGGTCCCTTGATGTGCACAGTGGTGTCACGGCCTCAGGGGCAAATGCCTAAGAAAGCCAGTCTGGGAATGTGGTGTGTTTTGATCCTAAGATCAGGGCTAGTGAGTGGGAGCAGGGTTGGTGGGGGAGACATTGGGCAGCAGCTGAAGGGAGATCTCCATGGTGCAGTAATTCTGCCTTTTCGTGATGATGGTGGTTAACTAGACTCTGTCACATCTGTAGTAAAATGTCAGAGAAACACAGACATGTGCACGCACACACACACATAGCACTAATGTCGGTTTCTTGGCTTTAGTTGTGTGGTCTGGCTACATAAACTATAACCATGGGAAGAAACTTTGTATCAATTATGCAACTTCCTATGAATCTATAATTATTTCAAAGTAAAAACTAGAAAAGAAATTGTAAAGTAAGAGAAGTTAGCATGACTGATGAAAAATCCGTGCAGCTAAATGAGTCCCAAGGAAAATGAATGCACACACAGACACACACACAAACACACACACACACTTTCATATGCATGCACACGCATAAACTGCAGGTCTCTAAAAAAGCCACACTATGACTGTACTATTTGCATCTAGTAAATTCCACGAGGTACATTTTTTATCCTTGTTTTCCCAGAATAATGGTCTTTGCGTTGGTTCGTACACGTTGGTGTATACGTGTATGCTTGCACCAGTGAGTAAGTGCGTGTCTATCTCACACATGCTGGTAATTTATTCTGAGGTGTTGTCTGCAGATGCACTAAGATTTTTGTGAAAAGCAAGAGCATCATCCCGCATTCTCAACTTGGACTGTGGTGTGTTTGCTAAGCCTGGGTATCTGCAGGGAGTCCTGGGAAGTGGGATGAAGGACACGGCTGGGGTCTTCGTGTGACTGAAAAAGGGTGGGGGAGTTCCATACAGGAGGAAGTGATGATCCTGCCCAGTGGGAACTGGAGATTCATCCCCCCACCCCCAGCCTGGCCTCTGCTAGAGCAAGGATATATATATATATATATATATATATATATATATATATATATATATTTAATATGTACAAGCTGCAAATTCAAAACGCATTGAAAATACACAGCTGGGAGAGTTAGTGACCATCTAATCACTTTTGGCCACCGTTTCCCCTCTTCTTTCCCTTTCCCTATGCCTTCCTCCCTCCCACTCTCAGTGATTACATAAAAAGAACTCAGTGTGAGCGAGAAGGTAGGAAGTGGGCAAAGGACTGATAGGGAAGGGGCAAGTCATGAGAGCAAGGATGTTTTCAAGCAGTCACCCATTGTGAGATTTTGGTTCTGAGGGGAGGTCTCCCAGGCGTGAGCCTCTGGCTTCCTGGAGCCGCTAACAGAGACGGAAGGATCACAGCTATCTCTGAAGTGTGGCACTCCACAGGACTGGGCTGGTCAGGAGGATTTATACCATCTTTATGCCTGGTTAGAATCTTCTCTTTCGTCTTTTCAAATGTTACTGTCCTCTTTGTTGAGAGTTAAACCCAGGGCCTCATAGATGCTAGGCAAGTGCTCTACCAATGGAGCCACACATAAAACTTCCAAAGTGGCATTGTGTGTGTGTGTGTGTGTGTGTGTGTGTGTGTGTAACACAGGGCCTTTGCACTAAGATGCATTCATAGCCATTTACAAAACATTTTTAAATTCTTAAAATTTTGAGACAAGATCTTGTTAAGTTGCTAAATTGCTCAAGTGGGACTCAGATTTACAATTCTCTTGATTTAGTCTCCCAGAATATTGGGATTACACGCCTGCACCACCATGCCCAGCTCCAAAGATCATTCTGGAAGTGACTAAAAGCTGAAAACCTACCATAGTATACAATTATATTTCTTTTATCTCATGTCTTCCAGGCAATATATATATAACCATGAAAACCAAATATAAAGATCATCTAGTCATTGTCCTAGTATTTATACCAGAACAGACCAATATACTACACATTTTTAGATGGAGCAACTATTCTCCCCTACAATGATGTCTTTCAAATCTTTTCTTCTTTTTCCATTCCCATGCCCTAGTTCAGGCTTGACCATCTCTTTCTGCTTAGACCAGTTGACTCCAAACTCTGTCTTCTCCAGATCATAGTTAATGTCACAGGAAGAAAAATCCTAAAATAGTTTCCAAGTACCCTTCTGAGAGCTTGCCATGGCCACAAAGACCCTACAGCAAAACAAATCGTTCAAGTAGAAAAGCAGGAAGTTGAAAAAAATTCTCATTGCAAGATGTTATTTTCCTTACTAAAGAGCTATATGGACACTCTTCTGTGCAGTCACATTGCCCATGGCACAAGCCTGCCCTTCACTCAGGTTGGTTAGCATGGTGGACGCTGCCTGGGTGTGCATTCTGCCTCTGCTATGGGTGGTTGGACAGCCTAGAGAAAATCTGCATGGACTGCAAGTTTTTCATTGGTACAAATGATCTAAGTACCTACCTCACTGGGTTACTCTGTGTCTTAAATAAATTAACATTTAGAACGTGTTTGGAGTGCCACCTGTATCCCACACAGTAACAAGAAGGCCTTTCCTTCCTTATTGCTCCATCCTCAGCGCGTATAACAGCCCTCAACTCTCAGGTAAGGAAACTGAGGCTCAGAGAGGTCAAGGTACTGTCCCCAGAATTTGCTGATAGTCAGAGTCTGAGCTGGGACTCCACATTCTGGCCTCAGAGCCTGCCCTCCCATCAACTTTACACATGGTCGCAAATCCTCTGCCTCTCCCACCACAGGGGCTCCACAGTACTGTTCAAATCACTTACTAAAATATCTCGAGTGCTCTCGTCCTTGTTCCTATTCACATTCTTCTCCCATTTCCTACAAGTATTTCTCCCGCTTATCAGTTCAGAAGGTTCCAAGGCGCTCCCTTCCCCCTCTGGGTCTTTACGGCACTTACACTGCCCACAGAGCTCACCCGCACTGGTTATGCCTGCCTTGCAGTGTAGCTCATCTTCTTATGAGTCTTTTTACCCATACGACTATAAGACTACCAAGGATGGACTGCATCTGCCTTCCAGGCCTCTGCGTCCACAGCAGGAACCACATGGCATCTCCTCAGGGAGGCTGTCTCCTTGGGGAGAAAGTCAGCAGACTTTCCTCAAATGTCTGATGATTGATGAACGGGCATAAATATTGCGGCCAGTGATGAGCAGAGGCCTCTCTGGCTTCACTACAGCTTCTGTTCCTGCCACAGCTGGTCCTTCCCCTCAATCTTCACTTTGAGAGAGTCTCGGGAGATGGAGGCTCAAAACACTGGCTATGGTTTGAGTGTTTGTGTCCCCTCAAAATTCATGTTAAAAGGCGACTCTCAATGCAGCATTATGAAGAGGTGGGACCTTCTAGAGGCATTTAGGTGCCTTATGAAAGGCCAGATGAAGCTAGCTAGGCTCCACCTCCTCTGTCAGTGAGGACAGCAGCATTGAGGGTACACCTTGGAAGCAGAGACTTGGCCCTCAACAAACATGGACACTGCTAACGCCGTGATCTTGGACTCTTTGGCCTTCAGGATTGTGAGAAATAGACTTCTATAATTTATAAATTATCCAGTGTTGAGTATTTCATTGTTGTAGCTAAAACATACAGAGACAGAGTGCACTGCTCATACCATTCCCCCCAGTGGGAAAGAAAGGTTTCACGTTTGGTTCCCACAGGGTAAAAGGAGCATCTAAAAATGAACTTAGCAGCGTCCTTTTTCTGGAGGCTCAAGGAAACCTTGAGGGACACTCCTTTTTAATCCCTGAACTTGGACCCAATCAAGATTTATATAAGGAGATAGATGGAAGACAATGCAAATGTGCAGATGTGTTTCCAACATAGGTAAAGTCCTGGATGGAGTGTGTGGCTTAAGTCAGTGAGCCATGTCATTGGTTAACATGAATCCCCAGAATTAGGCATATTTATCCACTCAGCCATGAACAGCACTGAACAGACCTGGCCCCTGGAATATTGCCCCAACACTGTTTAGCATGTGGATCATCAGAGGACATGCAGGCACTGGCTCCAAAAAGGAGAGAAAAGGGCTGGCGAGACCAAATCCCCAGCCCTTCTCTGAGTTTTGCACTTAGCTAAGTCGCTCTGCCATTGAGGAGGGTGAGTGAAGACTGACAAGGACGAGAGCACTACTCCCATGTGTGCTCATCAGCATGAAACTTAAAGTCAAAGAAAAAGACGCTCCCCTCACCGGAGCCCCCAGTTGGTCTCACCCATCGGGCTTAACCAGTATGCCCATGGCCAGTTACTAGGGATGCCATCTCCTTGCGGAGAAAGTCAGCAGTCTATTATAGCAACCCTATCCTCCCTTCCTGGGGCCAGCCTCTGTCCCTGCATGGACCCTCCTAGGACCTGTGGTAGTGAGCACAGGATTTGCTTGGAGACTTCTCACATGAAGCACAATCGCACATTCATTAACTCCAAGACCATCGGTTTCAGATTGAATTTTGTTTCCCTGAGAAAGCTATGTTGAAATCCTAACCTCCAGTACTTCAGAATGGAAATAGATCCATTGCAGATATGATTAGTTAGATTAAAATGAAGTCATTTGGAGGAGGTGGGCCCCTACTCCAAATGAGTGTTGTCCCTGGGAGATGACACCAAGACAAAGGAGAGTTCCACATGAAAATGGAGGCAGAGATTGGAGTGATGTGTCCGACAGCCAATGAATACTCAGGGTTGACGGAAACTATGGGAGAGCCCCGGAGGCGTTTCTCTTCCCAGCCCTCAGAAAGAACCAACCCTACCAATCACTCCATGATCCAGGCTTCTGACCATCAGTAACAGCAAAAACTTGTCAACAACCAAATGTATGATAATAGCAAAGAGTTACATACATTAGGTCATACATATTTTGAAAGATTATATACCCATTTAAACCATGTTTCTGAAAGTTGACTCAATTATTACTAATGATGATAAAGATATACACAATGTTAAGAAAAAGCATTGCATATATATGGTATGATTCCAATTTTGTAGGAAATAAATGATAGATATAGGGGAAAACCCACCCAGAAATATAGTAGAATGACCAATAGTTTCTATATTTTTGCTTGATACTGTTTTGAATGCTCTAAAAGGTCAGCAGTGAACATGTGTTCCTTTTGGGGGGAGGGTATGCCATTTTGATCATACCATAGGTAAATGTTTAGTATGACACAAGGAAATTTGGAAAATGATGCCTGTCATTTTCATCCAGATTTAAGAGCCAGGTCTGTCTGAAATATCAGAGAACACCTTCCACATACAAATAAAGTCTTGTCATTTCCATTACACGTTCCCATCTAAGGACACTCAGGGAAGTCCTATGCGCTAGGCACCTCTGTTGTTGACATAAATCTCGACTGGAAGAAAGACCAAGGTGAGGTGATGGGGTCGGGGGAAGTCACATACCCTGCGCCCTCATTCCTTTTTGTTTATCCAAACATCTTGTACCTGAAAACCTAGTTATTTAATATACAAATTTTTAAAAAACTAAAGTCATCAGCATTTCAGAAAAGAAAATGTAAGTGTTTAGTTCACTTCATGGGAAACTACCCTACTCACCCCTTTGTGAACTGGAGCTGTGTCATCCATAGAGGACTCTGGATGAGGGGTCCGCCCTGGCTGCCTGTCACTACTCTAGTGACAAATGGCTGGCACTGGGCAGCCAGGGCCGCTACTCGTGTGGAAAGCAGCCCACAAGGACGAACACAACCCAGTCAGTGAAGCTGTGAGAAAACAGCCCTCACAGGTCTGCCAGTGCGAGGCCCTCCGAGCTCATTGGAGTAGGTAAGGAGAGCTTTTACATGAAAAGGGCTTTGAAAACAATGGTCCTGCCCAAATATGAATTTAGCGTGAGCCTTTTTCTTTTTATGTGCTCTATTTTTCAGGCCAGTGTACTGCAGTTTCAGAAATAGTTTTGCTAAGTTGAAGGTTCCACCTGTGTGGTTTTAGGCAGATGCTTTAAATTCTCTCACTTTCCATTTCCTCCTTTTCAATATCAGGATGCTTTCAAGTTTTTTTTTTTTTGTTCACTATTCATCTTTATTTTATACACCACACCCCATACTGTTCACATGACTGTATCAACAGGCACATTTTTGACTGACTACATAGTTTAGAAACAGAGCCTTATTTCCTCCGAAGATCTTGGATTATTACAGGTAATTGATTCAACCAAATGGCTATGAAAAACATCCCTCCTTCTTCCACCACCTCCATGTGTTCCTTGTACCAGACAGCACAGCCTCTGAAATTCCCAAGAAATTTGTTGCCTGGGGTTCGGGTTGATCCACTGTGTCACTAACGCTGCACTAGGAGGAGTGGGAGAAGCATGTTCTTTGGAGTCAGACTGCCTGGGTTTCTAGTTCTACTTACTTGTGTGCCAATAGGTGGGCTGTTTACTCTTTGCTTGTGTTCTCTTCCATACCATGGGGCTAATCTGAGAGCTGAGGGGAGACAATGCAAATTCCCAGGTGTTTACGATCAGTTTTCGGGGGAAGGAAAAGACAGGGACAGTACCCTCACCACCTGTTGAGCTGCACGCATGCTGGTGGGATTCTTGTGCTTTTGGGTAAAGGTTGAATGTTATTTTTCTGTGAATTAATTTCTCTCATCCTCAATTCTCTTCTACAGTGGACCTCTCAAGATTATCTGTCTGTCTGTCAGTCTCTATTAATTAATTATGTTAAATTTAATTTAGTTTGGGCTTGCACTGCCTCCTTTCACATTTTAAGTTTGGCCTGACAGTTTACCTGGGAATAGTGAACTATAAACCTAACTTGAAGTGTGAGCACACTGTGTTCCATTCTTGTGACATGGAACCAAGTCTCCCAGTGGCTACTTGCTCAACCTGTCTTCAGATAAGTTGTATCCAATCAGGCCTTCTCTATACATCACTTTTTTTTTTTTCCTGTATGTCATTTCCTTTTCTCTGGCTAATATTAGCTGCCCATGTCAGGGCAAACATTCTGGGCTATTTTTTGGTCCAAACTGCTGCCTGATTTTAGAAATGCAAATAAAGACAATTAAGATCTGTAAAACAAGGTTTATTGAAATTTTATCTTTTAATAAGTGGAAACAGTGAGCTTAATTTTCCTCTATCTGCAGATGTGCATCTTACCCATGGGCCACAAAACCACTTTTCTGCTCCCTTCCCACTGGACTCTGGTGAATGCAGACCACAGAAGGAACCCCAACGACTAGTTAATGTTTCAAGGAATGTGGGTTATTATTACTAGATTTGCCTTTTTAAGTCATAACATGACATTCTTATCCTTTTTCTTGTTTTCACATCACATGCACTTTGACTGTCCTTTGGAAGGAACTGTGCCTTCTCCCAAGTCTTCCCCAAGCCACGTGGGAGCCACATTGCCAGGAAGAACACGTGTTCTGTCAACACGACACGAGGAGCTTCGGGTTGTGGAGAGATTCTGACAGGATCAGTGGACATGGAGCTGATTCTTCTGTAACCAAATGTGTGATTTTTTTTTAAAGACTTTTGCAGAAATCTGGTGAGAATTACTACTGCCAGTTGGTGGAAATCCTCCAGTTCTGCTTTGCTGGGGAAGGGAGAGGATGATTCTCACAACTTCCTTCATACCATATTGTGACCCAGACCTAGAGAAATGGCCCGTCTGTCATTCATGCGATGAATTTTAACTTGGAAAATTACAAGTCCAGTTTGAGTACTGGAAGTGAGCAGGTGTTGTGATGAGACAGTTGGAAGCACTGGCTTACAACACGGACACAATCTGGGTTTAAATCTCCACTTAGCCACTTGCTAGCTTTATAAGTTGCTGACCTCTTGACTTCACTTCTTCCTCTGCAGGATGGGAATAGAAATCGACTTCATGTAGAAACTAAATGAATGTATGTAGATAAAACATCTGGACATAGTGTGGACTCAGCAAATAAAACTGCTGTTGGCTGCCTGGTGGCTTCAGTGACCACTAAACACAGCGTTGTGAGATGGGAAGCAAGGAGAAGAGGAATAGCTCATAATTAGGAGAGAAGGAACTAGAGCCCCCGGGGACATTCCTCCATAGGAGGAATTGCAGATCCCCACCCACGAGGTTCCTGGCCCTGAATAGTCAACTCAACTTTTCTCAGCTGATCCAGCCTCAGCCATGTGGGTCCTATGGCCACCTAAAAGCTGATAGGAATCTCGATAAATAATTTCCTTGAAGTGTTTTTCTCAACATCTCTGCCTAGATTCAGAAGCTGATGTGAAGCCTGTCCTAATGTATCCATGGAAGCAAAGGAGCTGAGCCTATTACAGCCGGAAGTTCCTTGGACATCAGTACACCTTGTATATGCCCCCAGTACTGAGCAGAAAGATACCCAGTTATCTTCAGTGTGACAACGAATTCTTTCTCCAAAATTTCATGTTTGTGTAAGTGGACGATTCTTTGGTGGTAAAATAACATCACAGTTCAGTCCCTGCTTCCCCACCTGCTACAGACACAGGTATAACTACTGCTCTGGGAACTGGGGAAGCAGCGGGCCTCCCGCACCTGCAAGGTGAGACAGGGGTGAGGCTTGGGGAGGGTGTGTGTGCATAGCCATGGATGCCAGGAGGGATGGGAATGCTTGTTGTGGAGTCGTGAGGGTTCATGGGCACCTATATACTCTGTGCTCTTCCTTGGCCCCTTCTCTGTCTCCAGCACACCCAGGCTCCTCTTGGTACCTGGAGAGGGAAGTAGGGCCACCCAAAATGGGGGCAAAAAAGCAGAATCAGCTGGTCAGAGGCAAGGGGCTGGCGGTGGGCACTGTCCTTTCTTGTCCCCTGAATGAACACGCTTGCTCATTGTCTCAGTAGTCTGTTCCCCATTTCCTAGCTTGGCTTCTCTGTGGGATAACACTCTCTACCTTTGGAGAAGAGACACAACGAGGTATCTTAGTTGCTTATTCATTGCTGGGACACATTACCCAACAACCGCAACTTAAGGGAAGAAAGATTTATTTACACTCATAGTTTCAGAAGATCTCAGTCCATTCAAAGGTGGCTGGCAATGGCAGGAAGGGTCTGGCGGAGGACAGCTGCCCACAGCATCACAAGAAGATTCAGGGGCTTCCAGAAGAATCTGGGGTAGGAGTCTATATCCTTTCAGGACACATGCCTGTAATCTAACCTGTCATATGTCTATCTTCTACCACACACCTGCAATCCAACCCTCCTGACCAGGCCCCACTTTTTAACAGCATATGAAGTTCATAGATATTCTATAACATGAGATTTTGAAGAGACATTGCAGACCCACACCACACCATCAGTGGTGGGTTTCTCACAGTTGAGATTTCTTTCTACTTGGCACCGTCTTTGCTGTCTCCCATTGAACAAAGGCATGTGAGGTTTGGCAGCTCTAATGGCCCCTTTCTGTGACCACCTTCTGTGACCCAAGGACCCAGAGTTGCCTAGTGAGTAAGAAGAAAGCACTTACTACTTTGACAAATATTTTGGCAGGATCCCTTTCCTGTGAGGCACAATGGATCCAACAATAAAAATATCAGCAGGAATTCTTGCTTACCCTGCACACACTCTCCTTCACCGCAGGAGGAAATCCGAAGTTAACAAGAAGTGGATAAAGAGGATGACAACAGAGAAGCCCAGAAAAGGGACAGGTTTTGTCTTTTCACCCCAGCCGATCTCAGAGCCTTTGGCTTAGGCCAGCCTGCTGGGCTGTACTGGGCCTGTCCTGGTAGCAATCTTAGGAGTGTAAATCCATACTGATCCAGTCCAGGGCTCCTGGGCAGCACCTGGTTCTGGTTTAGCCCTGTATCACCTGAACTCTGGTGCACACGGCCTTAGACTTGGGAGCCACACTGCTGGGGTCCGATACCCATTCCACAGGTGCTGACTGTGCAGCCTCAGGAGAGTCACTCCACCTTTTGGTGCCGCCGTTTGGTAAAACGGACATCACGGCAGCACATGCTTCATAGTTTCATTGACAAAATCTGGTGAGGTACAGTTGTGAGGGACTTGGGAGGGTTTCTGGCACCTAGTAAATGCTCAATAAATGTCATTGTCATGTAAGTCCAAGGTGGTGTAGAGAAGAAGGGGACAGGCCACTTGACCCTTGGCCTGATAAAGCAAAGAGCTTGCAGATCTGACTCTAGATGTGGACTCGGGCTGGACTTCAGCCATCTGATTTAGGAGCAAGGGACTGATGACAAATGGCTTAAGTCCAGGATATTTACCTCAGTGTCACTACATAGAGATTGCAGTGTCACGCTGGCGGAGGTTAGCAGTGTCTCTTCACTCTGAAACTTGCAAAAGATCTTTCACTTAGGAACAATATATATAATTTGAGATTTCAAAAAGTTACTTAATTCTAAAGTTTAGGAAATGCAAACAAAATGCCAAGGTGTCATGGTTTTCCTTGGTTGTTGCTGCTTTCAGGATCCGAAGTCTTTTAGTTCTGCTGTCTAGACAAGCAAAATAGGTATTCTGCAGCTAGTGGGACTAATATTAGGGAAGCAAATGTGACTGATTAGTGACTGGTTCTTTTGTGTTCCATTGCTGAGTAGCTCAGCTTGCCTTGTTACTGTTGCCCTAAAAGAAGCCATTCTGTCTGTGCTAGAGTTACAGCGTGTGGCTTACATTTGTCTAGGGCTATTCAAGCTTACTTCTTGCCCAAGCAGTAGGTATTTATTAAGCCAAAAAAACTCCCAATTTTTTCTTACTGTGAACTTTATTATTCTGTCCATAAAATGGGTACAATTACATCACTCGTGAGATAGTTTTAATGAGGTCCTAGTAAGTGGTAAATACCTCCATTCAAAGCTGGTCAAGGGGAATGTATGTGTGTGGCATGTCTGTAGTCTCATTACTGGGGCTGTGTTTTTAGAACCATATCATTATTTTATACATTTTTACTGAGGCATTATTGGCTAATCCAGAGCTACTAAGTATGCATGTAGGCTTCGGACTCTGACTGACCTTGATTCTAATATGGCCAGGAGCACTTTTCCCCTATCCTTAAGTAGAACCACTGAGTATTTTCTGAACATGTTGGTGCCTGGAATAGAGACCATATTTCCTGATCCTCTGCGCAGCTATGGTCAAGTTCGTTGCAGTGAAATCCAAGCACAAATCCTCTGTGTGACTGCTAAGAAGTACCCTAAAAGGATGGAGCACGTGGATGAGCTTTATAGCAGGATTGCAGTAAGGGAGAAGGTCTGCACTGTGCACCACTGGGCTACGGGATGTTTATAAAACTGACTGGTGCTAAGTGGCCAATAAGTCACTTTGTCACTATGGAGACATGCTCTTGTCTAGGGGTAATGACAGTAGATACCATAGGAGACAAGTCAGAGGTCTTGGAGATCTGTCACTGTGTCCATGCTTCATAGGATCATGTCTGAACAGAAGCCTCTATGACCTCTATTGACCATGTGATTACTGTAAAACCAACCAGCCTGGCCTAGTGCTTCCGGCCTGTCATCCCAGCACTCTGGGAGGCTAATGCAGGAGGATCACAAGTGCAAGTCCAGCCTGGACAACTTCATGACTTAGTATTTCCTGTTCCTTCACACTTGTCTTAGGGCTACTATGGACAACAGGTTTTGTTTTATTTTTGCTTTGTTTCTTTTTGCTGGGGTCTTACTCTGTAGCCCAGGCTGGCCTCCAACTGACAGTTGTGTGTCAGCCTCCCAAGCACTAGGATTACAGGTGTGTGCTGCCAGGCCCATCCAAACAACAACTCATAAATTGTGTTTCAGAGGAAGGGAAGCGCTGAGGAATGTTAGAACAGATGGCGCCTGAAACTTGCCAGACTCTACCCACGAACTAAGCTGGGCATTTCAGGACTATTTCTACTCAACAGTAGACTTTAGGGCTAAACACAAAGCCTAGTTACCTAGGACACCAAGCTTGGTGACTTAGATATGGCTACTGCTCTACCATGAAAGTCTCTGTCTCTGTCTCTCAGTTGAACATCTTTTCAATTGACATCATGTTCCAATTCACCCCTGAGATTTTTAGAAAAATGTCTTAGAGAACATTTGACAAATTTTTCAAGAAATTCAAAGGATTATATAGAGAAAATGTCTTATATTGGTTGATCTGTTATGTCAGAAGGGAAATCTCCGTCTTGGTTTCAGGATTTTTTTTCACAATAAAAGGGGGATACAGGTTATCCAAAATTTAGTGATGTTTGTAGACATATATATGTGTATTTTCTCTCTATATATTTCATATATATATATATATATATATATATATATACACACACACACACAAACATGCACACACACATGCACGCACACAGACACAGACACACACACAGACACACACACAGACACACACACACACACACACACACACACATTATATATATATTTCTTTTTTTCGGTTGCAGTACTAGAAATTGAATCCAAGCCTCACACATGCTAGGCAAGCACTTTGCCATCGAGTCCCACCCTCAATACCATACTATAGTATGTGCTTTTAGAATCTAGTGTCTTGCTGTGCTGGAAAGATACAGATCTGGATTTCAACTCCTATCAGGAAAACAACACACACAACACTTCTAGTACAAATGCACAAAACACAAGTCAACAAATAAGTCAGCACCAAAATTGGAACTTTGTCATGACAGACAAATAGAGGTGTTGATGTGTCCCCAGTGCCTGAGGGCTTGGAACCTCACATGGCCTGAAGACCTGAGCCTTCTGAAAAGACTGACTGACTACTGCACTCTTGTTGACAAGCATGGACCATTTAAAAGGTGCTGCTTCCATATTGGTTTTTTTATGATAACGATAGTTTTTAATTTATACTTATCTGTATAATGTATTAGATGAGAAAATCAAATATTCTAATGGATACTCCTAACAAGCATTTTTTAATTGTTTGAGAACATTTGATCATGCAGTAGAAGAAAAAACACAAATGGGGTGAATACAACTCATAATATGTGTTAAGTGAAGAGAAGGAGTAAGTAGAACATGTGTGTGTTCTGTGTACGCAGAAAACATTGGAGGATCCAGGAATGGTCCAATTTCATCAGATAATAAGTATTAATGAGGCACATGAATGCTAAATATATACGAGATATTTGAATCACAAAGGATGC
The DNA here is from genome assembly GCA_004027205.1 of Ctenodactylus gundi. NCBI lineage: Eukaryota > Metazoa > Chordata > Mammalia > Rodentia > Ctenodactylidae > Ctenodactylus > Ctenodactylus gundi. The sequence goes on from PVKB01005992.1 coordinate 63,329, forward strand.
AAGAAAACCCAAATTCTCAGTACATTCAATATACTTACGATTATTCAACGTTTGTAAAGTCTTACTACGTTACTGTTACTCACCTCTGTGTCCTCTTCCAAGACACACAAGCAGAACTGATGGTTGTTCTATTGCACAAGCAGTGAACTAAAGCTGCAGCAGACAAGCTCACCCTGGCCCTGTATCTCTCTGACAAGTATGTGTCAGTAGCCCTGGCCAATTTCTGTGGATCCCTTTCTCAGACTTTGGCTGTGGTCCTACAGGCATGGCATCCCTGGTGGAAGCTTTGCACGCCATGGGCTTGCCGTCGGCCCTTCCGCCCTATTTGCCCCTGTCTCATATGCCTCACTACATCTCCTCCACTTGCTTCTTACTATGCTTTTTTTAGTTGATGTAATGATCTATGTGATTTGAGAATTTCTGTTTGGTCCGTGAACCTTCCTGTTGAGTGACTTTGGGAGCAGTTGATCTGGTAGGGTACTTAAGGTACACCCAAGCAATTTCCCTTAAGACACATGGAACTTAGGATTCTGGGAACCTCCGAGGTAGGAAAATGAGGCCAGCCTTTCCCTTTCACTCTGACAGCCAGCGAGCTCGTGGTCTTAATGACAGCAACAAACCCTTCCCCCTTGCTTCTTTCAGGCAGCCCTGGGAAAATTGGCTCCAGCGTTCTCCTGCCACTTCTGTGGTGGCCTCAGCCACTCAGTGTCATTCCAGAACCCTGACAGACCCTGAGCAACAGTGACGCCTCTTCTGCTTTAGTGCTCAGATGCTGCCTCCTTTGAAGAAGGGAAACTTACCTGTCAGGGCAGAGGTGGGGAAGAACCAGATGCTGTCATCATCCCCCCACTGTCCAAACCCCAGTGGGCCATGATCAACACTGCTGCCCCTCCTAAAGACTCCTTGAAAGCAGTGGCAGTTGTAAGTTCAGCCACAGCCATTTCCAGGGAAATGCAGAAGGTGTCAATCAAATGGCCACTTCTTCACAGTTTGCCAGAGCTATCACCATCATGGCTTAGGTATACTAAGATGCCCCATGGCAGCTTTCTTTAGGGGCTCAGGGTACTGCAGCCATCAGACCCAGGCCTATCCCAGATGACTCCACCCTGCTCCCTCACCACTGCTCTGAAAGTCTCCAAATAGGTGTAGGAAATGCAAGAGACGGCATGCATGGCCTGCCCCTCCTGTTCACACAGTGCTTTCCTCACACTCCTCACATGAGGCTTGGAGGGCTCCCTCCTGTGCTCAACACCAGTCCCAGTCAAACGGACTTACTATCCACTTGTGTTTTTATCTGCAGTAGAGTAGGGGAGGTGGGCTGCATGAAGGAGTCAATAATGACAAGGGCTAGTGGACTTGAGCATGTAGCAGCCTGAGAGTTTTGAATAACTCCAGAGAGGTATCAGGAGCTGCTTAAGAGCTCCCGAATGCTATCAATGGGCTTGCTGAGTAGGGCAGCTAGGAGCCTACCAGAGTGGACACACTAAAAGCTAAAAGGCATGAGCACTCAAATCTTGAGACTGCAATTCCAAGGACTGGGAACCCCCAGCACACCAAGCCCAGAGCTACTAATATCCAAGGAAGGGGCACTTGCAGTTAGTGATTTCTGTGTGAACTGAGCAAGAATCCTCTGCTGCTTGGTAATATTATGGAAACCAGTATTTAGACTCCCATCTTTAAAGGGCTTGGAAGAAGAGGTTGGACGATGGTTACCGTCATCAGAAGGTTCAAGAAACAGCCCGTATCTGATTTCCATCTTACATGAGGCTAAGAATTCACACTAGCCAGCACTATTTCAACCAGCCAACTGCTATGATTGTACTCCCTACCAGGTTTCAAAGGAACATGTACACACAATGTCTAAGTTCCATCCATGAAATCCTACCGGTGAATTTAGGTCCATGGAACTCACAATCATACCTCATAATGGGCTGTCAAAGTTCTGGGTTTCTTGGAGGTATGAGAAGTCTTTCTACTGAGATTCATTGGCCAATGAAAGTGGCTAAGTAGCCTTTATACGCTGATGTCCAAACATCAGCTCACATGTGTTTGAGAAAGATCAGCATCCCAGAGACAGTGGGCCGAGGGCAGGATCAGGTGAGCTGGTCCTACCTGTTCATGGCAAACCTTCCCAGGGGAGAGGTTCCCACCAAGCAAGAGACAGACTTATTTCTCTTCCTGTGTCAGATTTCTGGGATATGGGTATTCCACTGAGGAAATTCAGCACAAAGACTCAGAATTTGAATTCCTTTTCTCTCATCTCTTTTGAAAGCTCTAGCTCTTAGCACCCCAGTCCCTGAGGGGCAAAACAGGAGCCTGTCACTCCCCCTGCTGGTCAGTGTGTTGTATAACAGTTGTTTGTTAAGACTCAGCTAAGGATTCGAAAGGCACTTCTTAAAGGTTTGTTGTCTTACAGCGTTTTGCAAATGGTCCCAAAGCAGGCTAAACTATATACCAGGAGACTCTTCCTTTTTGACTGTTTGGCCTGGGTAACTGCTAAAATCCATGCAAAATCTTAGCTCTTATAAAGCTTTTCATAGGTGTCTCACTACCCAAAAGACATTGCAGAACCTCACTTCGAACAGTTTCAAGGTGAGAACTTCAGTTTCCACAGTATAGTTCTAACTTTGGTTACCATGGTATTTCAACCATAAGTATCTAGGTGAATAACATACTTCAATTCCAACTCCACAGTGCACAGATCAGTTAAAGGAGTGGCTGAGGTGCATGGAAGCAGTGCCTAACCACATGACTACTTTCAAAGACTGTCAGTGATTGGTCCTGGTATATCTGTGTACACACAGCAAAGTGTGTGGTTCTGTTTCTTCCTCATCTCATCCCTCTGACTCCCAGTGTCTTGTCTATTTGACTCTATTATATATATAATTTTTTAAGCAATGACACTGATTCAATCTTAAAAGTCTCATGAGCAAAACAAAATACCACCAGCAATGGTCTTTATTTTTAAGTACTTCCAATAAGAACACCCTCCAGTGAAAGATGGTTGCCTTTCAGGTCTAGGGAGAGCTGGAAGTCGGAGCACAAAGGTGGGTTAAAGCTTCTCCCACATGCTCATGTCATCAGGCACCAGGGGAACAAGGATGAGCTCTGGAAGATGGCCCATTGAGAGCCTGAGGTTTACGCAAAATGGGGACGCCTAATCACGGGCTAATCATCCCCTCCTTAGCTAAATATCACCAGAGGAAAAGCTAATTCTTAAAGGGCAGGAAACACCTGTGATCAAGATTCTTGGTGAATGTTTAAAGACTGTGTTACAGTGACAGTGAAAGCCACATTGTCACAAATACCCCTCAAAATGACCCTCCCTCACTTCAAACACACTTATTCCATCCTTCTTGCCACTTCTGAAGCAGCTCTGGAAGACTTCTTTCCTGAGTGTCTTTATAAACCGTGATTAAAAAAATCTGGCGAATGCTACTGCTGTGTGCCAGAAAGACAGGCTTCTAAAAGCGTGGTGGTGTGTCCTTCTCCACCTTATCACTGGATCTGCAACCATGGGATTTCTGGCTCTTCCCCAAGGTCAAAATGGCCATAAAAGGTCAATGTTGTGAGTTGATTCAGGACTTGAAGGCAGCCACAACAGTGAAACTAGAGATGAGAGAGGACATTCAGAAAGTGGCAATAACGATGCAAGAAGTGTGTTCAAAGTGTGGGGAAGATTTGAGGGGGCATTTATGGCCAGGTGCCTTTTGCTGTAACAGTTTTTAAAAATTTAAACATTCAATGTATTTTTCTGTAAGATCTTGTAGGTAAGTTTGCTGGGTCTGTGGAATAAACATACACAAAACACACGATTGCTGCTAAAGGTGAAGTGGGGTGCAGGTGGGGACCTCAAGGATGCCACCTCGATGGAAAACAGAACAGAGCCAGGGAGGGTGAGGGGACAGCACAAAGTGACATCATCTGCTTCACCATTGTGGGCCTTTCTATTCTACTTCATCGCAGTAGGTCCTACGTTGAACTGCTTCTGTCTCCCACGTGCTTAGGAAAGTGCAACTCAAACATCTTTTATAAAGAGTAAAAGTTGTGAGATTGAGTTTTAGAACCATCTTTTACTATTAGAGGGAGATAAACCCTCTGGAATTTCTACGTAAATAAATAATGGCAAACTCAGTTCATATACATGAGGACTCTGGGCTAAAAAAAATTTTAAAAAATACAGAGGCCACTTAGCCGGACCTCCAACCAAAACAAGAATTTCCTCTTCCAAAAACCAGGCCCAGGACCAGCTGGCTTTCTGCCAGCAACACTCATGGGTCTGGCTAGACCTTCTGTAAAGCCAACTGCGTTCCCACACATCCACTCAGCCACACGGGAGCCAGAGGGACGGTGGACCAGAGCCCGGCCACTGGTGTGCTCTGGAAGAACAAGATGTTGGCAAGTGGAAGGGCTGAAGTTCATCATTGTAACTGCACACAGAGGAGCTGATGACAAATGTAATTAGCCGGCTGAGCATATTAGTTTCAGTTTGAAAAGGCTGTCACCTAATGAGGAATTATTCACTAGCTTTGAGAACTGAAACCGTTGTTGGTGAAAGTGAGCACAACTTTTTAGAAGTAGTTTTATTGTGTGTTTGATCCAAAGTGTTGCTTCCTTTTTAGAAACTCAAACTGATAAAAATGTAGGAAAAAACAGGCATAATCCTATACCAAGATAAATTTCTTTCCCACTGACCCACCCTTATTCGAATACAGTTTACACAGCTGGGATCACAGGAGTCGTGTCATTTGGTTTTGACAAACCCTCCTACTTTCTTCTATCCATCCCATGCTTCTTGCTTACTAATAGAATTTGGATTTTGTTCCACATGGCTGGCTGCCCAGCCTCAAGTGATGGATCCAACTCAGCCAATAGTCTTGATCCACCTGATGTTCATCTTCCGTCACAGCTGGGGGGATATCTGTGACCTAGTTCTGGCCAGAGAGGACATAAGAGGATGTTTCCTGAGGAACTTCAGAGAACTCTCTCATTTTCACCATAAAACAGATTTCCCTGGCTCCTCCCTCTTGCATTGATCATAGACGTGATGGCTGGGTCTTTCACTATAACCTTGTGACCAAGAGGAAAAGTTCAAGAGAACTGGAGAGATGTTGGCCCTAGACCAAAACTAGAAACTGGATTTCTTGTTTTATGAGAAAAATAACCTCTTTTTGTTAGAGCTACTGTGGTCAGATTGCCTGTTATTTCAGCCGAATATAATCCTTGCTGATTAAAGCATTTTGTTTCTGCTTCATTTCTTAATTATTTTCTGTAGTTAATTCTTAGCATTTAATTCTATTACTACGTCCTGTCATTCTTTTTGGCAAAACCTTCCACTATGCCACAAGTTAACTAATCCTTATGGTGGAGGATTTATATTGTTTTTTATTATATCATGTTTTGGATAATGTTTCAAAAAGGTCTTTGTGCATTTAACTTTTTGTTTTGACCAGTACTGTATTAAAGATTATTGATATCTATTGTTCTTAAAATGTTTTGACAAATTTCTTTTCAGGAGAATTCTACGAAAGTACAATACCTTAAATCATGTAGAAGTAAATTAAATTTAAGATAACTTCATTAGCAAAAGATATTGCTATTGTTTTTTACTATTTTACATGTAAGATGCTACTTCGGGCTTGCTTTAATAACTTAAATTTCAAGAAAAGGTTAGAGGTGTGTGTGTGTGTGTGTTTTCAGAGACTCCAGAATATATCCTGAAATTAAGGGTCTTCAGTCTGTAGTCGTGGGGTGAACTCCGGTCTGCCGAATATTTGCTTGTAGTCAATAAAGTTGTCTTGGAACACAGCTGTGTCTATTTGTCAGTGTGTTGGCTGTGGCTACTGCAGTGCAAATGGCCCAGTGTGACAGAGATTGTGGAGTCCTCCAAAGATGAAAATATTAGTATCTAGCAAGGTTGCATTCCAGGAGTTTCCAGACTTCCCTTCTCGTTGGATTTACTTGAGGAGCGTTAGAAGCTTCCAATATGCAGGCAAGAGCACAAATCAATAAAATCAGAATTTCCACCGGTGTAATGACTTCCCAGGTGGTGTTAAAAGCTGCCCATGTGATCCTAATGTGCAGTTATGGCTGAGAACATCAACTTTGAATGATTCGTGGAAGGAAATTGGGAAAAGCTTTCCCTGTAGGCTCACTATGCAGTCACCTCTGTGTGAGGCACTTGGGGGTGAGGTGGGATGGGGTGGGTGGAACTGAGTCCTAGGACAGGAGGAGCCTCAGACTAACTACACTGGATAAAGACCTTGCTCTGAAGAAAGTGCCGTCCTTACACTTAACACACACACTCACAAACAACCACGATCTCTAAACGGTCAGTTTTGAACTAGGTTTCCGAGTAGCAATGCTGTGGGCTAGGGCATTCTTGGTCTAACTCATAACAAGATGTTTCAAAGCTTCTCTACATGCTTCTTTGTATGTAGCAGAGCAGCTCCCTTGCTGCAATCTATTGAAAGTAAGTCCACTCGTAGCTGACCTGCTTCAAAGCACCTCTGTTTCCGATGCCTTATATACCAAAAACAAAAAACACTCCTGACCCCTACCTCCCACCAAACATGTCCAGACATACCCATGTCTCCTAAGAGTAAACTCACCCCTGGTGGGAAAGCAGTGTAGATGTAGTGTTTTAGCAAGACCCACAGTGATCTGGTGCATGGTAATGACTCAGGACCCAGCACTGGTCTAGACCCCCCGTGGGTCCTGGACATGCACAATTGCCAGTCTCATCCAAGACCTCCTGGACTTAACCTCTGCTTTGATGAGCCCTCTGGGAGAGTCTCATGCAGAGCATGTTTCAGGGCTACGCCTCTGTCTAGAGTTCAAGGGCAGCTTGGACACTCTGGAGCAATCCACAGTTTTCTCAGGATGGAGCTTGGGTGGGGACTGGAATAGGCATGGGGAGGGAGGGTGGGGCCCAGACTGGGAGAGGGACACTGGGGAGGAGGCTCAGGTGGACTCCTACACTGCTGAGACCCTGTTTTCCTCAGCTCTCTCAGTCTATTTTCTTGTGTTTAGATACAAACCAGTTTTCCTTATAAATTTCCCCCTAATGCATTCCTCATGTTACATAAGTAATTTTTCAAGATTCTCAACAAAAATGATCACTTTTAAAAACACAGAAATGGGGCTTTGACAAGTTGTGCACAAATTCACTGTCAGACATATGTACAAATAAGTACTCATTTACAAATGTATTTCTCATTTATCAAATTTTATAATGTGAATCATTTATATAAAGTCATTAACAAAGCCTCTTATTGGTATTTTTGGTGACTATAATGCCAGAAGTCTCTATGGCAGATTTAACATTGTAAACCTAACTTCAAATCCGCAGTCTGAGTGCTATTTCTCAGCCACAAAAGTCTGACCATTTTATTCTCATGTGCTGTGTCCCCCAGAGGTCATGAGTTGACAATATGATTCCACCAAGCTTTGAGTTGGGACCTCTATAGGGCAATTAGACTAAATCCACTACTCTAAGAACGGGTTTGTTATAAAAGTAAGTTCAGTGCCTCCTTTTTCGCCTTTTCACCTTCTGATCCAGGATGAAGCTGCAAGAGAGTCCTCAACAGATGTGTAACTTTCAACCTTGGGCTTCACAGAAATGTAAGAAATAAACCTCTGTTCCTTGTAATTCACCAGCCTCAAGTACTCTGTTACAGCGGGGCAAAGCAGACTAAGACACCATACTTGGAGCTTTTCAATATCTCCTTGTGGTCCCCAGAACAAAGTCTAAACTCCTTTCAGTTTCTCACAAGGTCTTTCCCTGCCTGATTTCTACTGATCATCCTCATTTCATGTATAGACCGAAGTATAGGCAGGGAAAAAGAACATGATACACAAAGCATTAAATAACGAGACTGCACACTTGCAAGAGTTGGATACTGGTCCCACGGAGCAAGCTTGCTCTCTGGACAGTGGGTTGTTAGAAAGCAAGGCCAAGGCATGTACTTTGTCCTTTTTACAGTTGGTTCCATTTTTCACTGGTTCACCATGTGGTGATGCAGCCAGGAGGCTCTCGCTGGGACAAGTGCCATGTTTTTGGATCTCCAGAATTGTGAGCTAAGTAAATCTCTTTTTTAAAGAATAAGGTATTCAACTTCAAGTATTTTGTTACAGCAACAAGAAATGGAATAATCTGGTACTATTTATATCTTTCGTGTTCCAAATCATAAATAGATTCTCTGAACATATTCAAATAGCCCCACCTGACGTACCCTCTCCTGCACAATAGCAGCATCATAGTATTTGTTAGTGACTCCTTCCACTCTGAAGTTGTAGTTGATACCCTTGCACCAAAAGAACCTTTCTGTTTCCCTCTTTGGTGGACCCAGTGAGATTTGGGGTGTTATAGGAGTAGAAGTTTAAAGTGGCCCATTTCTACTAAAAGAGTTGCTGCTTCTGAGTGGAAGATCACTAGCAGCTTAGCTTGCTTAACCGCTTTTTTTTGAGGCAGGGTCTCCCTCTATAGTTCAGCTTATCCCCAATTCATTATGTTATCCAGGCTAGCCTCGAACACATGGCAATCCTCTTGCCTCAGCTTCCCAAGTACCAGGATTACAGGCACACATTATTATGTCCTGTTTATGTAGCACTGGGAAATTGATTCCAGGGCCTTGCACTTGCTAGGAAAAACACTCTGACAGCTGAGCTATGCCTCCAGCTCCAACAGCTTGTGAGCGTCATAAAGGTCACACACCTGGAAAATTATCGAGCAAATAGGATGTTGAGGAAAGGGTGAGCTAACACTCTGTGGGACATGGTACATGTTGGGGCCAGGAGCAGGTAGTAAAATTAGGAGTTGTGAGTGTAAATGATCTCAACTCATCTATCAAAAGACAGATACAGACTGGCTGATTAAATTAGAAAACAAAGCCCACAATTTGTCATATACAAGAAACACACTTTACCCATAAAGAAACTTAGCAAGTGCTAAGTCAAGCTCTAAGTACCTGAGTTTGCTTCCCCAGCACCACATAAGCTGTGCAAGGAGGCTGAGACAGAAGGATTATGGTGAGTCCAAGGCCAGCCCCGGCTCCATAGTGAGTTTAGGACCCCCCTGGGCTACAGAGCGAGACCCTGTCTCAAAAATAAATAAATAGAAAAAAGAAAAAAAAAAAAGAAACATATAGACTAAAAATAAAAGGATGGTAATAAAAATTCATGCAACTGGACCCAGGAAACAGGCAAAAGTAGATATACTAGTCTCAGACACAGCAGATTTCAAACCAAAACAGATCAGAAGAGACAAAGATGAACACTATATATTGGTTAAGGGAACACTCGAACAGTAAGAAATCACAATTATCAATATGTATGCTCCCAAACTGAAGTAAAAATTACTGGACTTGATAGACCATGTAAGCCCCAGTACAATCATAGTCGGGACTTCAGTATTCCACTGTCATGGATAGACAGGTCAACTAGACAGAAAATCAATAAAGAAATACTACAGTTAAACCACTTTTAGGAAAAATTGGACTGAACAGGTATCTACAGAGTGCTCCACACAACATCAAGAGAATACACTTTTTTTTTTTTTTGCAACAGGACATAGAACATTTTCCAAAATAGTCCATATTAGAGGCCACAAGGCACGCTTGAATAAGTAGAAAAAAGTTGAAATAACTCATTGCTTACTCTTAGATCATAGTGGAATAAAACTGGAAATCAACAGTAAAAGAAACAGAAACCATTCAAAGACACGTAGCCTAAATAACTTACTACTGAACTAACAATAGGTCAGAGAAGTCAGGGAAGAAATAAAAAGCTTCTTAAGGCTAAATGATGAAGGACGCACATTATACTAGAATGTATGTGACACAATGAAAGCAGTTCTTAGTGAGAAATTCATAGATATGAATGTACACATCAAAAGAATGGAGAAACTCTTAAACAATTCAATGATGCAACTTAAGGTCCTAAAGAATCAAGAACAATCTAAATTAAAAAGTAGTCAAAGAAATGGAATTATAAAGATCAGAGTAGAAATCAACAAAATCGAAACTACAAAAGATACAAAAAATCAACAAATCAAAGAGCTGGCTCTTTGAAAGAATAAACAAGATTGATGAACCTCTAGCTAAACTAACCAAAAGAAAGAAAGAAAAAACTTATGTCAATGCAATTAAAATGAGAAGGGTGAAAGCACAACAGACACTGATAAAATTCAGAGACTCAGAAGGAAATATTTTGAAAACTTACATTCCAACAAGTCGGAGAATTTGGAGGAAATAAATTTCTAAACACATACAAAATACTAAAACTGAACCAAGAAGACACAAAAACCCTGAATAGACCCCCAACAAGCATGGAAATTGAGGCAGTAACAAAGTCTCTATCCACAAGGAAAAGTCTAGGAATGGATGGCTTCCCAGCAGAATTTCTCTAATACTTCAGAGGAGCTAACAGGGATACTTCTGGAACTGTTTCATAAAGTTGAAAAAGAAGGAACATTACCAAACTCATTTTTGGAAGCTAGCATTACCCTGATACCAAAACCAGACAGATGCAAAAATTCTCAATAAGATACTGGAAAATAAGATTCAGCAAGTTATTAAAAAAGACCATACACCACGCTCAAGTAGGCTTTATTCCTGGGATGCAAGGTTAGTTTAACATATGTAAGTCAATTAATGTGATACACTGCATTAATAAACTCAAGAGCAAAAATCATGATAATCTTCATTGATGCACAGATGGTCTTTGACAAAAAGCTAACATCCATTCATGCTAAAAACCCTAAGAAAAGTAGGTATAGAAAGAGCTTACCTCAAACTGAGAAGCTATATATACCAAATCTATAGCAACTATTGTAATGAATAGGGAGAACTTGAAACTATTTTCCCTCAAATCAGGAACATGACAAGGCTGTCCACTCTCACCACTCCTACTCAACATAGTTCTCAAAACCCTAACCAGAGGGACTAGACAAGATAGTGAAATAAAGGGAATATGTATCAAAAAGGAAGAAGCCAAGATTACCTTATTTGCAGATGACATGGTTCTATGCATAGAAAACTCCAAAAATTTCACCACGAAACTCTTAAAACTAATTGACAAATTCAGTCAAATCACAAATTATAAAATTAATACAAAAATAAGTAGCATTCCTCTACACTAACAATTAACTCACTGAGAGAAAGAGTTCAGAATAATAATCCTATTCTCAACAGTTCCTCAAAAAATTAAATACCTAGGAGTAAACCTAACTAAGGAAGTGAAGCATCATACAAAGAAAAGTATACGATGCTTTAAAAAGAAATTGAAGAGGACATTAGAAAATAGAAAAGCATCCCCTGTTCTGAATAGGCAGAACTAATATTGTCACTGCCAAAAGTGATATACAGTTTCAATGCAATTCCTACTGAAATACTAACAACTTTCTTCACAGAACTTAAAAGAGCAATTGCAATTCTTAAATTTATACGGAACCCAAAGAGATCTAGAATAGTCAAAGCAATCTCATGTAACAAGACAAAGACAGGTGGCATTACAATTCCAGACAAAAAGTTGCATTACAAAGCAACAGTAATAAAAACTATATGCTATTGGCACAAAAACAGATACATTGACCAGTGGAAGAGAACTGAGGATTCAGAGGCAAACTGAAGTACCCTTAGCTACCTGATTTTTCACACAGGGGCTAAAAACATAAACTGGAAAAAAGATAACCTCTTCGATATATAGCGCTGGGAAAAATGGCTGTCAAGATGCAAAAGAATGAATCTAGATATACACATATCATCATGTACCAAAATAAAATCAAAGTGGATTAAAGACCTACATATTAAGATGGAAACAGTGAATATTCTGGCAGACAAAACAGGCAAGTCTCTAGAAGATATAGGAGTGGCTAAGTACTTTCCAAATAGGATACTTGATGCAAAAGAAATTAGCCCTCAGAATCAACAAATGAGATTGTTTCAAATTTAAAAGTTTTTGTACTGTGAAGTTAATTATCAATAGAGTGAAGAGAGAACTGAAATGGGAAAATTTTTACTACCTATGCCTCATGCAGGAGGCTAATAACCAGAATACACAAGGAACTGAAGAATACACTCTTCAAAATCAAAGACCTGATTATAAAATGGGCAACTGAAATGAATAGGCAGTTCTCAGATGAAGTAGTTCAATAGGCCAGAAAATACAGGAAAAATGTTCAACGTCCTTAGCCATTAGAGAGGTGAAAATCAAAGCATCAATAAGATATCATCTGACCTGAGTGAGAACTGTGCATACCAAGAAGTTGAACAGCAATTGATGCTAGCAAGGTTGCATGAAAGCAGAAACCCTTTTACACTGCTGGTGGGACCGTAAACTTATACAACTTCTATGGAAAGCAATATGGAGATTCCTCAAAAAGTTTAAAAATAAATATTGCATTCCATCTAGCAATACCTCTTTTGGGTATCTCTCCAAGAGAGCTAAAAGCAACACATAATAGAGATACATGTGTACCATGTTTTTAGCAGAACAACAATAGCTAAACAATAGCTAAACTATGGAAGACATGGAAATATCCATCAATAAGACACTGGATACAAAACCTGTGGTATATGTACATGATAGACTACTACTCTTCTATAAAGACAGATAGGTTTGAGGCTTTTGTAGGTAATTGGAAACAAATTGAGACCATCATGCTTAGCAAAGTAAATCAAACTCAGAAGGAAAACTATCACATGGTCTCTGTTGTGGTTAGGATCTGGAGTGTCCCGCCGGCCACCCCTGAATGGACTGTGACCATCTGAAACTGGGAGCTAAAATAAACCTTTCCCCCCCTAAATTTGTGCGTGTCAGGTATTGAGTCACAGCAACGAGAAAATGACTGAGACAGTCTCTCTAATATGAGAAACCCAGAATATAGACATTTTATAGAGCCAAATGGGTGTTATGAGCGGGGAGTGGAAGGGTATGAAGGAGAGAGTGGGAGGGACAATAAGGGGGGGAAAAGATTATAGTATTGTCATAATATATATGTGCACAAAAATCTTTAAGCTTAGTGTAACCATTGTTTATTGCATATATATATATATATATATATATATACTAACAAATATTGGGAAAATAAAATTAGGAGATTCTATGAATGAATGCTGATGTTGTAGAATTCTCAAGGTCTCAAGGTCACTTGCATATGAGCTGACACTCATCTGCTCTCATAAGGGCTGTTAGAACCTGACTTCCATGTCATCTGCCTGTAGGGTGAAGTTTTTCTTTGAGTGGGACTAAAATCAGCTGAGAAAATTTAGAGCAATTGGGAAGAATGTGACACCAGATTGCCAGTCAGTCAGAAAATAGGCAGGGACTGGCATGCCAGAAATCAGTTGCTTTCTGAAAACTGAGCTGTTGTGCCTGCCTGCCTTTAATCAGGCACCTTTTTAAAAAGTATTTTTACTTTTTTATTATTATTTTCTTGAGACAAGGTCTTGCTCTATAGTACAGGCTGGCCTACAACTTACTATGTGGTTAACTCAGGTTGATCAAACTCACCGCAATTCTCGCGCCTCAGCCTCACAAGTGCTGGAATTACAGGTGTGTGCCACTAGGCTCTCTAATCACTGAGCCATGCCTTCTGTCCAATGAAGTGCCCTTTCTTGCAAGATTGTAATTAAAAGCCTCCCTTCTGCCACACTGCCCATCTCTGAGTCCATCCTTTGTTTTGGATGGATGAGTCTTATTTCTTGCAGGTACCTAGTCCTGCAGTGATTCGTTTCTCCTGCTATGATCACATGAGGTTGGAGGAGGCCCTAGGACTGTCGCCTCAGAGGGCTGTGTGTGACAGGGCTGTCCCTAAGCTCAGATGTGGTTTTCCTTCATCGAAGCAGATACAGCTCACAGAACTTCTCTATCAGGTGACAAATCAACTTAGACAAGACCCCCATTCACCTGTGAGTATCACAGCACCATCTGCAAGCAATCGAAACAACAAGGTTATTTTGGGTTGGTTTTTCTACCTTTGCAATTGTGTCCCCAGTAACTAGAGTTTACACTGGTTATTCAAAATAACCATAAGAAATTTGTGCCTTACCTTAGTCAGTGAAAAGTTTATCTTTAGTTGCAATCAGGATCAAAGGTACAGCCTTTCAGAAGGGATGGAGAGATTATGCAGGCCAGTTTAGTTTCTGGTGGTTGGGACACATATTTCCAATGGAATATTTTAAAAATATAATCTTAGGCTGGAGGAATAACTCGAGCAACTGTAGAAGTTAGGGTGCTTGCCTAGCAAGTTGAAGGCCATGAGTTTGATTCCCCAGCACCACGTAAATTGGGTGTAGTGGTACCTGCCTGTACTCAGGAGGCTGAAGCAGGACGATTGCTATGAGATCAAGGCCAGCTTGAGCTACATAGGGACTTAAGAATCAGCATGTACTATAGAGCAAGACTCTCACCAAAAATAAAATAAAATAAAAATAAAAATACAATCTTGACTTGCAGTCAAATGGTGTC